>VDFB02344692.1:0-12056 GCA_007258455.2 Sequoia sempervirens
ATTTCCTCTTCACGGCATGTTTGATCATAACATACATATATATGTTGCACATTCGACATGTTCTTTGTTGTAGGTTTGCAGGTATATGACATTGACTCCACCTAGTTTCACAGGTGTGAGCGTGTCCATTTACCAATGAAAATTGATTGGGAGATAGTAGCTAGGTTTTTTGAACCAAGTCGTCACCCTAGTCATAGCGTGTTGTTGGGTTGTCATCGGGGTCAGTTGTTTTAACTTGGTCAGTTTCCCCTTGAGTGTTTATTTAATTTCAAGTTTAAAGTTTATTAAATGACTTGCGTAGTTTAATTAATGATTAAATGTGTTTAATTGCAAGTTAAAAGTGATTAAATGGCTTTTGAAATTTATAAATGATGATTGTTTTGTCTTATTGAGATGTTGGAAAATTAGTGATTAATTAATTAATTTAATTTAATTAATAAAATAATCTAATTTTTAATTAGATTTATTTTATTGACTAATTAAATTAATAGAGATAAATTAAATCAATTTAGTCATGTTGGCATCATTAGATATTTGGATTAAATCAAAATTAGAAATATGTTTTATATTTTACTCCTAGAAATAAAGTTGAAAAAAAATATTGTTATTATGAATTGTTGAATTATATTTTGTTAAAGGAAATTTATTTGACCTTGGGGTTGTAAATAGATTTTTATTTTAAAAGGATATTATGCAAATTACACTTGGAAATAGAAATTGTTTTATGATTTTGCAAAAATGAAATATCTTCATTTTAGCAATAAGTTTGGTGGGTGAGTCCATTTTAGGGCTTTGACAAATTTGGGGGAAAGGCTTGCATAAGGAAATTAGGATTTTATTTTCTTTTTAATTTTAGAAATTGAGGATGGAAATTGGAGAGCAAAAAAAAATTCTTGTGAGGATTTTGGTGGAGAGCTTGGAGGAGACTAAGATTGTGGAGTTGAAAGAGTGCTTGAAAATCTCCATTGTGGAAGCTTGCAAATTTTGGAGAAAACATAAGGTTCCATCCTTTCTCCCTTCATCTTCTTGCTCTTTTTTTTTATGATTGAAAATATAGTTTTGGATTCAATGAAAATTCATGGAAAAGCTTTCCAATTTGCAAAATTGTAGATAGATTTGGAAATAGAAACCAAACAAGAAATTTACACCATGAAATGGAAACAAAATCAAAGAAAACTCTATTTTAGAACTAGATTTTGAAACCCTCTTAATGTTTTTTGAAAATAACTTCTATTCTTGCAAAGTATTTGGATTATTTTCACAATTTAAGTATGAAATTAAATCTGGGTATATAAATTTGTGAATATACCCATGCATATCAATACATGGATATATTCACAAATATATATACAAATATGTTTGTATATATTTGAAAAATTCTGAGTTTGGGTTAAACCCAGAAAAAACCCCATGAAATTTTTGATTTTCATTTTTTTTTGTTTCTGGAAAAACGCAGCAATAAAATAATATATATATTTTTTGTAATTTATTGTGGGGTGGGGAGACCAACCCCCACCACCACCACAATTGCCACCATCGCCGGGAGTCGGGCACTGTGTGCTCGGCACACAGCCCCGCCGCCCGCGAGCGACGGTCACTGTGTGTGAAGCACACAGTTCCGCCGCCATTGGCGACGGATGTTGTGTGCTTTGCACACAACCCTGCCACCATGGGTGGTGACAGGCAATTGGCAGAGCAAATAGCCCCACCGGCCATGGGAGGCAAGGGGCTGTGAGTTAGGGCTTCGGCCATTTACCCTTGCTTTTCAAAAATAAAATAAAAGTTAATAAAATTTGATTTTGGGTTGATTGTAATTTTAATGTGTTAAGTTATATGTATATTTTATAATATATAAATATAATATATATTATAATATTATATTATTATAATATTATATATATAATATATTTATATGTTATTAAAATATATATATATATATATAATATTTTAATTAAATAAATTTTGCATTATGGAAATTTAAAAAGGGAGTTTAAATTTAATTTTTAAATAATTTATTCTTATGCAAATAAAATAATATTTTATTTAACTGATATTTTATTGGGCATAATAAAAGGATGTTAAATGTTTAGTTGAAATTTTATAATGATCATGGGGTTATTACAATTGAAGAAATTGGCATTTTTATAAATAGCCATAAATTTCAAAAGAAGTGAATTTAAGCTATCATTTAAATGTATATTAAAGTCATATTTTGTTTATGCAAAATAATAAGGAATAAAATATGATTAATTGAAATATATGAAATTATTAGATATATTTTAATTAATGGGGTTTTAAATGATGTTTTGAACGGGAAATCTTGGAATCCTAAATGATCTTTTAGGGGTACACATTTAGATGATATTTGAATATTGAAAATAGAACTTACTCTAAAATGATTATTGCATTGGTATTGAAGAAATGAAAGTTGATGTTGATCATTTGTAGTATCTAGAATATTGAATTCGATTAATTTATTTATTTAATCCATGTGGTAATTTAGATTAAGTGACTTGATTAACATTTAGTTAAATCATTGATGTGAATTTGAATTCAAGATTAATTTATTTCATCTAGATGTCTATTTATCAAAACATTCTAAGTATGGAAGACAATTGAGAAACTTAGAAATAATGAATGTCTTAGTTCACACAGATGGTTATGATCTTTAACTATGGAACAAAATTGAAGAGCTTAGGATTAACAGATGATTTATTGTAATCAAAGAACTTTATTTGTCAAATGTTGATTTATTGATAATTTGATTTTGATTAATTATAGATTGATCAAGTAGAGTTGTATTATTGGATTAAATTCTTTAATGTCGGCAAGAGGATATATGCATTTACTATTTAGTATAATTGATTGGAATATATTGTGCTCAAGTAGAGATGAGTTTTAGTTGATTTATTTAATGTTGAGTTGAAATTGAAGACTGATTTGTTGATCTAAGTGTTATTATCAAGATGTTTTAATTATAGAATATAATGGCAAAACTTAGAGAAAGGAAGGACTTATTATTTAATTGAAATGTTTTGTTAATCAAGTAATTTTATTTACAGTATATGATTGTGAGACATAGAGTGATTGATTGGTCTAATTCCAGTTCAATGATGTTATTTATTTAAATGTCTTGGTTTTTTTAGAATATGGTTGTGAAATTTAGAGTATGTGATATGTTCTTTGCATATTTCTTTGTCGTGAAAAGAAATGGGTTCGATTGTTTGGATAAACGCAAGTCATGTAAATTGTGTTTGACTAGATTTAGGAAATCTAAACATTAGTTTACTTAACTGTCTGGAATGCTTGTAGTGTTATAATGTTTGTCCTCAATGTTGGGAGAATAGAGTCAATGTTGAAGTCTTCCAGATAGGAGTTCATGTATTGGTATGGGATTGTGGTACGTGAGTCAATTTTGATGTGCCATGGGAAAATGTGCATGTGACACCATGTCGTTTCACCCAGTTTTCACGTGCGGGTTTTGTAATTTGTACCTCCTTGGGAATAGGAGAAGGTTTTGTAATATGTGCCCCCTTGGATGGAGTGGTTTTGTTTTGTTGTTTTCCTCCAGTGGTTGGAGAGGGTCTTAACCTTGTTGCCTCCAGTGTTTGGAGAGGGTCTTAACCTTGTTGCCTCCAGTGTTGGTGTGAGTTCTTGATTGTTACCTCCTTGAATGGAGAGGTTGTGTTTATCGGATACCTATTCTGGTTATTACCGTGCGTGTTGTCTTAGGAGAGTGGCTTGCAATGGGCGCCAGCGCACAAAGTGGTGCCAGGATAACCCTTTGCAAGTTGGTTAATTCAGTGATAACTAAATTAAACTTTTAGAAGCTTAGGTTGTTCAAACATTAAACAAGATAATTGTGCCTCGCTCATGGACCCAAGGGCTAGTACGAGACTTGGGATGAGACGGGAAGGCCTGGAATGGCAAGATCATCTATCTCGTCTTCACGAGAGGTATTTGATTCCGCATGAGTGAGCATGGGTGCCGGGATTTCGGTAGAGGCCATCAGGATAACCCAAGGTGGGGGCCGGAGCCTAGGAAGATTCCCAGAGGATATCCCTTGATGAGCTATGCGATGACACTCTTCCTAAGTTAGCAGTTGGTACTTGTTATTTGTGACACTCTTGATCTATTCTATGTCTGGAAGCAATGTAACCTATGTCGGTGTTGTGAGAGTTCGTACCTAGAGTTGTACGTATGACCGTTTAGTCATGTGATGAGGTCTTGTATTTATTTCGTATCAGTTTTGTGTGGCCGTGCCTAGTGGTAGATGGTCTTGTGTAGGAATTCCTGGTTACTATCTCCTAGCACGGAGGGAGTGGGGCCTTTGGGTTCCACGTGGTTGGGTGGCATGCATCTTATTCCGTTGGTTCTTCTTCATGTTCGTGTGTTCATGATTTCCAGTTGGAGAGCTCGTGGGAATCAGTTTCTTCTCATGCTTTGTTCTCTCAATTCTTATGGTATTTTATTACCCCTCAGTTGTTATCAAGGTGGAATTGTATTATGTAATCATTTTTGTTGAATTACCTCATTCGGGGAATGAGTGTTGTAATCTTATTGTTTAAATATTGTTAATTGAAATATTTTGGTATTTCTTATCCTTCGTTGTAAGTTATCTTGTATGGAATGTATGTTGTCTCATTTCCTTAAGTGTTTAATGTTTTAGTTTATAGTTATGTTTGTTGTTGTTTGGGTATTAAAGTAATCTTTGTCTCGTGGCCTTAGAGGATGTTGGAAATGTGTATTCATCTTACATGTTATTTGTACTTAAATAAAAAAAAAATTGGTGTATTTAAGTAGTGAATTGCAACTTCCTCTAGGGTTGTGTGGCAGGGCATTACACATGGTATCAGAGCCTAAGTTTAAACACTGGGAACTCTGGGATTATGTTGGACCCATTATGTTGTAAATTGTGTAGGTTTATACTCTGGGCATTATGAGCCCATTGTATTGACCTAGTTGTTTTTCTCTTTCATGTTGTTTTCCTTTTGGGTTGATTTCTCTTGTTTGCCTAGAAGTTGTTGTGAGATGGTATAGGTCCAACGGTGCAGGAAGCCAGTGGAAAGGATAGGACCCTCGGTGTAGTGCACAATGCACCGATATCCTTTCTACTGGAAGAATGCATTATGGACAACTGTGTAGTGTGTGTTTTGGTGTGTGTCTTGTGTTGTGGTGGAATGATGCTCATGTTTTTGGAAGCTCTGTTTGACCTTGAGGGTATCAAGGAGTTCCTTGGGTGTGTATTTTCTTTTGGAGTCTTGTTGTTTTCCCCTCTCCATGCAAGTATCTGATGCATGTTTTCTTGTGCTTTAACTCTTTGTGCAAGTGATTGCATGATTGACCCTTACGTGGTGTTGAAGTTGTCTTTTGCATGTAGTATTGAATAGAGAATTATGAAATATGAAATAGGAAATGAATGAATATGTTGTTAATTATAGAGATTTGTGCATGCTCTCATGTGGTTGATGCATTGTGTGGAAGTGTGTGTGTGATTATGAAACCATGATTACATTCGTACCTATGTTAGATCTATAAATATCTTGTCTTCTCTCTCTTTTTATTGGGTTAACGAAGATGTTTGTCCTTAAGTGTGTGGGATATGTTGCATCTTATGAGAAATGTTTAGGTATCCATGAAAGTTTGTTTTATGAGAATTGAACCTTGGGTAAAGGACCTAAGTCCCCAAGTTGCATTCATAAACTGTGGAAAAAGTATAGTACGAATAGAGAAATCATTTTGCAATAAATAAAAGTTTAGAGAGATGAAACTAGTGAAACAACTACATGTTAAGGATAATTACATTATAGGTGCATATGTTGTTGGTGAGACCTATAGTCCCCAACTTTATTATTGAGTCTTAAGAGATCATGTAGACGTTAAACTATTGTACCTAGATTCAAAATGCAAGAGTTAGATGAATGTTGAAATGATAATGTTGCACACCTTGCCTTGAGTAAACATTGAAATGATATTACATTAGGTGTGGCTTTATGATGATTCTTGAAGATGTGTATTGGTGCATAGGGCACTACGTATGTTAAATCTATGGTTATATGATTTGGAGATTTGATGGCGGAATGCTTCACCATGTTGAATGTATAGGTTGATAGTGTGTTAGTTGGCTTTGAGGGAGTTCTATCCCTATTCTTGTTTGTAGGCTTCTAGGAGTAAGCCTAACCCTTGGGGGGGAGGATGTAACACCCCTCCATTTTGGATATTTGGATTGGAAAGGTTCTTTGTATGTCTGATTATGCTTATGATGTGATTGTGTACTTAGTGATTATTTGATCATGAATTGTTTAGTGATGCACATGTTATATCATGATGCGACGACTGTGTCTGAACATGCTTGGACTTTGGAACTTGATTACTTGTGATCATGATTGATTAAATGATGTGGAATTTATATGTTGATGTGATGTTCTTTTATTCTGATGTTATCCTTATGGCATGATTCAGAATAACTTAGAAGATATCTGATTAAATGATGTTTTATGCTATTGATCATATCATTGATGTTGGCTAAATTTGTATCAAGAAAACCATGGAATAGTAGAAAACACTCTATACAAAGAAAATGTATCCCCAATCACATTAAGATAATCATACCCACTAATGCATCCATGTCACTTCCAACAACTCCCACTGAACCATGGTATGAACTACACAAGGCATCATGACAAGCATCCTCTCCATGTAGATCATCCAGGTTTGCACACACTCAACTACAATATCAGTAATATACAAGTGAAACTAAGATCTCCAAGCCAAGAAGAAACATACAACTAGGAAAAAACCATCATAAACATATCCATCACCACCAAACCATCACTATCATAAGCTCCCACTGAAAGTGTATAAACAATTAATGTAACAAGCTATCATGACATTGTGATAATAATATCCTAATGAAGATCAACCAAAAATTTCCCTCACACAATCAAAGAACTCAAATGCAACATGAACTTCCCAATAAGAAGGAAAAGTAAACCATGATCCTCATATGAAGAAGATACACTGCCACAACCTAAATTAGGATCTAATCCAACACCATCAAGAATGCACCTGCATAAATCATCATGACATGCAAAAGTATCTAAAGCACAAGAAGCATCCATGACACCATGATCACTACCAAATGTACCAACAACTCAACCCAATTGTGTCCCACATATCTACATAACATAGTCAACTACATAAGTCTCACATCATGATTGTACCTAGTAATACCATCTCAGCTCCTCAACATGACATCAAAACCAACAAACCAAGTGACTAAACCAAGCCACCAAAATTGAAAATGCATCAACACTAAAATATCTATGGGCATAGACAACCCATGTCCAGGTCATAGGTTCAACTACTAAGTATAGATCACCTACAATTCTACACAACTTGTAGATACAACTATGAAGCATACAAATCCAACCAAATATTGATAACCATTTCAAAAAGAGAATAATATGAGATGTACAATTGAGCGTACAATGAATTTGATATCAAATCTCCTAGATCTGACAATCCATAAGCTCACAATATCACCATAGTCAAAGAAACTCATAAACAACTCAAGATACAATATCAAAAAATAAATCATGTCAAAACAACTCCAAACCTAATCCACTATGTAGTGCTGAAGAAGCTTTCCATCGACTAGTTGAAGTCCAAAATTTGACTCTATATGCACCCAATATCACCTCTTGAAGCTCAAAAAGAAGACCTAATTTCTAGCTAGCAAAAAAATGTCAAAACTACAAAATATCAAAAAAAAAAGTGGTACCATAGTGTATAGCTCTGAGTCACCTTTCCAATGATTCCTAGAAGAGAAAAAATAGACAATCTAGGTGAAATTTATGCCCCTCAGAAGAAAAAGTGTAGTTTGCACCTGAGGAAAAAAAAAGTTAGGCAACGGCCCCACCAGGGTGATGTGCTCCTTAGGTGGCAAACCTAAAATCACTATTAAACATATTTAAATTTCTAAATATAAAAATTTCATATACTCAACTTACTAAAAAAAGAATGGCATTTATATTTATAAGCAATGACAAAGTTTATTTAATAAAAACATTTATTAAAAGGATTTTTGTTTTTAATCCCCATGTAGGGTCGATGGTAGGGGGCTTTATTGGCAACTTGTCATTTGAAAATATGAGTAGTCATTACCTCCATTTCAATTCTATTGTCTAAGCTGCCGAGGAGAATTCTGACGAGTTGGACAACCCCCTCCCACCACCCCAAAACCCTTTTTATTTTTTTTTTAATATAATTTTCTTTTTAATCGAGTTTTTTATATGATTTTTTTTTTTTAATTTTAGTTTTGTAGATATTTTTTTTTAATAGTGATGGTTTAATTTTTTTTCTTTTTGATTTTTTAATTTTGAATAAGTAATGGCTGATTGTACAATCCAAAAATGGGGTTTTACAAAAAAAATTGTATTTTTTTCAACTTCTCCATAATAGGTCGAGTTATATATAAAAATTCGTCTCTCAGCCAACCTGAATCCAACCATGATGTTCATTTTGTCCTAGGAGGTCATTTGTAAAATTTCCGCCACAAAACCCCATTTGAAAGCACAACAAAGAAACCCTTTTTGCCCTTTTTTTTTCCACCTCAAATCTGCAAACAACCCATCATAATAGCGGCCAAAACCCTTAGATTTGCAATACACAACACCAAAACCCTCATATCTTACCATGTCTTTCATTCCATCATGCATGTTACATAGATTCAAACTTCAAGCAATATTTCTCAACCTAAGATTATAACAAAAAAACTTCAACCATGAAAGCTCTGATACCACTTGTAAGGAAACTTATAGCCATTGTATGAAAATTTCTACATAACCCAAAAGAGATATTCATGCAAATTAGTACTCAGAATCCATATGAAAGAGAATAAACAACATACCCATAAAATATGACACAATATATACCCTAGGAAAACCCTCAAGAGGGAAAAACCTAGCCTCCAAAAGCATCCATACTTCATCATATTAATTAGCCATGAAGCAAATACAATAGTTACAATGAACACCTCTAAAGCATCAATCCCTCCAATGAATTCCCATGTGTCCAAGCATGAATCCACACATCCCATGCCATGATTCACAAATGCACTCTCAAGAAGACTCAATAATGACATCCAAACCATTCAGTGAACCTAAACCACTACACATGTGTTTGCTTTTATAGACAAGCTCACAAAAAATATAAGTAGTGGGATGGTGAAACCACGTACCACAAAACCATGTGAATACAAAACTACTAACCCATTTAATATTGGGTACTAAGACATCACATTATTTAATATTTTCCAAATATTAAATTATTATCACATGTCTCCCAAACATTAAATAATAATACAATGTTACAATACAACATAAGTGGGTCCCCAAATAATTACCTAGTGATTAACAAAACCACCAAGGTGTATAGCAACTAAATAATTATTTAATTACAAAATTATGATAAATCAATTTATGTAATGGTGTATGACACCATATCCCAACACTAAAGGAAACTGCTAAGTTGGATCTTCTAATAAAACCATTATCAAAATCCTAAAAATGACAAGATCAAGAATATGGGATCTCCAAGTTGAATGAACTTGAATTGCTGCATGAACATCACCTAGAATTACTTAATCACCGACATGCCTATCAAAATAGGCTTTGAATAAGTTAAAAATAAAAATAAAATCAAAGGTTGATTCTTCTATGTAGAGGATCTTGTTCTAAAGGAAAATCAAAATAATATGTTTAATCAAGATAGTAAGGGAAAGTTTGAACCCAACTGGTTAGGGCCTTTTGTCATCACAACAAACTATGGATTAAAGGGGCATATCAATTAGCCACACTTGAAGGGGAACCCTTTCAAGAACCCATCAACAACAGTCATGTCAAGAGGTTCTATGCCTAGCCTATGAGGGGTATTCTAAAATCCAATAGTCCAAAAAAAAAAAATCTAAAAAAAAGAGAAAAGGATTAAAAATAGTAAAGAGAAAATTTCCTCTACCAAAAACCACTTCAGTGGCACTTTGGGAAAGTACCTTGGTGAAAACCTAGTAAATAGGTGCCTTGTGTAAATAAGTATTATCTACCATCTATCATAGACTCTTTCTCTTATCACCCACTCATCCCCTCATTCATTTCATCCATTCCATCCATCTTCCATCTATTTATTCTTTCATTCCTTCATATTTTTTCCTATCATAGCTTGGTATTTTTCAAGTTTATATCCCCATTAGTACTACTTGGCACTATCCTAAAGGTCAATTTATCCTACCTATATCAAGGTAGTCTAACAGATCAGACTAGGGGGGCATATTCCTATGCATATATCATCGGATCAGGTTCTTGTATATTCACTTAAGGTTATTTTCAAAATAAAAAAACATCCAAAACATGTTAAAATCCAAAAACATCCAAAACATGTTAAAATTCCATAAAAGGTCAAAACATCAAGATCTCCCAAAAAAATTATCCAAATCTAATAATTCAACTATGAAGCCTCTACACAGTTATGTAGGAAAGGCCATCTTCGATGAGTCATCAAGGCATAGGTATGTTCCTTAGGTCCTTTTATTTTGGACCTTACATTTGGAAAACTCAAGAACATTTGAAAACCAAAATAATTGGAAAACATTACACAAAACCCAAAGCAACCTCAAACATTTGAAAAATTCATTTAACATTTAAATATTTAAAAATGTCAAAAAATAGCTTCCAGATATTGCAAAAATGTTAAAAAAAATAAAACATTTGAAAAAAAAGTCACTCATCCCATCTCACTTCCACTCCTAATAAAATATCACCCATAAT
This sequence comes from Sequoia sempervirens, assembly GCA_007258455.2. NCBI lineage: Eukaryota > Viridiplantae > Streptophyta > Pinopsida > Cupressales > Cupressaceae > Sequoia > Sequoia sempervirens. The sequence goes on from VDFB02344692.1 coordinate 10,824, forward strand.
AAATTGATCATCATCTTCATCTTTCATAACACAAATAGAAGAAAATACAACAATTGGAAAAACACAAACTTTAAATACAAAATACCAAGTATTTGGCCATTGTCAAACATGTCAATTAACCTCATATCAAAAGCATATCAAACAATTAAAAATAAAAAATATCCAATAACATGTCTTATGGATATATCTTTCCTACAATAGACATCATCATTCGATATCACCCTAAAACAACTTTGTTTGGCAAGAGATATGGTAATATTGAGGGTTTTATCATTTTGATTTTTTCTTTTGATTTGTCTTGTTGTTTCATTTCAATTATCTCTTAATGATATCTACAAAAAAATTAGAGAGAAAGGAATGGGGCACTGATTATCACTTTCATTTATTGTGCTTGTTGGATATTCTTGTAATATGACCACAACTAATACTTTCCTTGCATGTGCATGGATAGTCTCAAGTAAAATAATGGTTGGAACATATCAAGTTCTTCATACCTTTTGTGTATTATTTTTCTTACTTTGATGGCTTTATTCTTTCACATGATCAAACAAGGTTTCCATAAGTTAGGTATGAACAAGGATACTCCTATCTGTTTGCAAAGTCAAGTTCCACACATTAGATGTAATGCCACCCTAGTTCTTCATACCATGGTGCATTGTGTTTATTTTTTTATATAAAAAATAAGGATTTATATGATGAAACTAGACCTAATATAAAAGAAAAATCAATATCATCTATTCTATCTCATCACATATCCAATAAAATCTCAAATAATCATAGGTTTTTGGTATCCTGGTCAATCTCAAATAACAATACTAATCTATTATATTCATCGCATTCATCTACTTCCATCCATGCTAAAAATTATATCTAGGTATCATGACATACAACAACAAAAAATATATAAATGCATCCATCTTACATCCACAAATCATCAACATACATCTCATAGAACACACCTTGCATAATAATAACATATCATATGAAAAACACAAAAAACAATCATCCAGATCATCCATAGCATTACATTTCATTCATCTTCCATCCACAAATCATTGGACACATACATATACACATGCATTCACATCGTATCATAAGCATACTAATATAAATAACCATAATCCATCACAAAGCATATAATAACATCTCATAGTACATTTGCATTCATCCATACATCCATAATACATCCATAAGTATAACAAATATCACATAAGATCAAAAAACATGCAATAA
>VDFB02344693.1:0-25352 GCA_007258455.2 Sequoia sempervirens
GTATCATTGTCTTGTAATCTTCATTTTGGCTTATTTCTTTGGTTTATCATTTATTAGGCTAATCTTGAGGTGTCCCTTTGTGTTTTCTTTCATTGCATTATTGTTGTTTTTGCATATTTAGGGTTGATAAACATTTCAGATCACAGCAACAAAGTTGCACCAAGTGTAAAATGGGGAATGCCACGCAACCTTGAAGAGTTCAACTACCTCTTCAAGTGACACATCGCCACATAAGGTGGCTTAATACATAAAGAGAAATAAACAATTAATTACTTATTATTTTACTCTAACACCCCCCATTTAAGCTCAACTTAGGTGGGTACTCAAATGGATGGGTCCTGGCAACTAGGCTTGATGAGGTACCCATATAAAATAAAACTCTCCCAAAAGGTGGAGAAAGGTAGAAAACCCTATGGGAAAAAACTATCCTTCAAAATGGAGATGATAACAAGAAAATACAATGATGAGAGACTATGAATGCTTGCAAAAGTTGAACTAATCCTTGTGATCTTCTACTAGAAAGAACCTTTAGATGATCTCGATGAATCACCTTTGAATTCTGATACAACATGAGATAGAAAAGCAAATGAATTATTCATACTAGAATTGGAAGAATGAATCAATGAGTGTGACTCCAATGGAGAAAACTATGAAAATGAATAAACATGAGAGAGTTGATCATGCTCACCCACTGCAATAATATGTTTACTTTGAGAGTCTCAATTGTCACTAAAGTTTATGTAAACTCAACTGTCTTTCCAGATTTCATAAGTTGATAAATGGAAAGAATGGTGTTTGTCAATTCAAGAACAAACAAGATATTAGGAATACTTTGATTATATACCTCTTATTGTACCTTGACCACAAACACATATGAAATTTTTATTAGCTACTTGTACTTTGTTTATATTAGAAGGATAAAAAGAAATGTGCATGCTTCTGGATAAGGAGATATATGATGTGATGCTCCTAAATCAAGAACCCATTTACCAATATCTGAACCTATAGTAGCCATTGATACTTTTCCTTTAGATGTTGAACTAGATGAAGATTCTTGAACTCCTTGTTGCTCAAGGTGATGTATTCTTTTCTTCATACATTTATCTTCAGTATGCCTAGTTTTATTATAGAAAACACACTTTAATTTTTGTGTTTTATCAGTTTTGATTTCTTTATCCTTCTATTTTGTTGTAATCAGTAAGTTTATAGCTTTGACTATTGCATTGTACCCATCTGAATCAGTTTTTCTTGATCCTTTATGAGAGAAACAAAAAAATATGAGAATGATGTCGTAGTATAACATTCACCAAAGGCACTCTTCGTTGCATGGAAGGTGGAAAAAATAATGAATATTATGGGCCCAATTTTGACAAGATACTCAAGACTAGTTGTTCATCTTGTTTTTCAATTCCACTTTGTTTGAGGTGAACCTTAAAAGATTTAATTTTCTAAAGAACTCATGGATTGCATTGAAGTCTTGTGGATTAAGACTTATCAATTCATTTTCAATGCCCTCTCGTAACATCTTGCTTATCAAACAAGCTTTCTAATGTTTTCCATACATCATTAGGTGTTGTGGTTGAGTTAATGTGGAAGAGAAGAGTATTAGAAATGAATGTACACAATGTACCATAGGCTTCATCATTATGATTATGCCACTTACGTTTCTCAACTACTCCTACAGATTCAGGTTCCAAACCTATAGTGGCACGATGCAAACCTAATTTCTTAAGTTTTATCTCAATTGATTGCTTTCATTCATGGAAGTTAGATGGAGTTAGAATGTTATCCATATTGAAAAATTATACACAAAACTCCCCCCCCCCTTGATTATGACTTTTGATCCATGTTGTCATGTGGGACCCTCAACCCTCGTTGGTACCCCTTAAACCTCTCTGATGTCGCCCTCACTGACAGCTTAGGCTTTTGGTGTAGTGGTAGTCGGTTTGTGTTAACAAAATTGGCGACTCCACTGGGGAGGGTTCAACTCCCACTCTTGACACTCTTTTCGTCTCGTAGTCGACTGTGTCTGTCGACCTCTCAATTGGGGGGGGGGGTAAATTGTTGTTACATGGGATCCTCAACCCTCATCAGTACCCCTTAAACTTCTTTGATGTTGCCCTCATTGACAGCTTAGGCTTTTGGTGTAGTGGCAGTCGATCTATGTTAATAATCCCCCTTGAATTTTGGCACTTTATAATTTTTAGTGCATATAACAATTTCAAAGTAACGAATAGTGGCACTTTATAATTGAGTGTGATATTATTTTCTATGAATCACTTTTACAAGAGATTTACTTAATGTGATTAGCTAACCAAAATATATAATAATCATTTATGTCTAATTTTGCACTTAGAAACTAATTTTTTTCTTTTATAGGAGACAAAAAAGTTGTGTTTAACAACACAATTTTCACATTGTTTTGACACTAGTTTGTCGATCTCGAAAAGAGCTTTCCGATGAATATTCATAATTAATTTTTTGACTTACCATTTGAAACTTACAACAAAAAGAAAATGAATCCCCCTTTTAATAGTTGCAAAAAAAAAAAAAAAAAGCATTTCCCTTTTACAAGCAATCGAAAGGTACCCAAATGATCAAATAACTATTGACAATTAACATAAACTACTAACAGTTACAATGAAATTAATAATTTAATTGTGACCTGGTTAGCATTAAATGTGTTTGAAAACTCAAAGAGTTATTGGAGTACTACGCCACATGGAGGATGGAATTTTGTTGATCAAGATTTACCTACAAAAAATGGTAGACCACTGAGGATGTAACGTTGTAGATTTGGCCTTTGCCTGAAGTAGAGGTTGTTATGTCCTTGTAGGGCATGGAAATGAGAAACCCATGAGCCAATAAAAGTTGACGATGAATCAATGCCATATATTGTGGGAAACCCAAGACTAGGGCTTTATGTGGCCACGTGGATGGATCATAGGCTATGTGCAGTTGATGTAGGAGCATCTAGGGTGTATGAGCAATCTTGCATCACCCAAAAAATGTTGTTCTTTTTCAATAAGGGTTAAACTTGGCAGAGTTATTATTTTTAGTAAGTTTGTATTTATGCACGTATGGACACAAAATCTTATAGAGACCTTCAAAATGGTGAATTGAAGCCAATGGTAAAGAAATCACTTCAATATTTAAAATTTTAGTTTTCAAAAATCTCGTTAAAAATATTTGAAGTCAAATTTGAAGCACTTAAAGGCTTCAGATGGCCCTAAAAAGTGGTTGAAAATCAAAATAGTTTATTTTTAAATACCATATAATAACAAAAGTCTTCGTGAGAGCTTTCTGAAAATATATTATAATTGAAAATAAAATGGTCAGATCAAAAGTTATGATTCCGGGAAATTATACTACCAAAATATATATATATATATATATTTAGGGGGTTACACTTTCTAGAATATGCTAAGGCGGCTACGCATTCCAGATGAAGGATCACAAATGGGGGTTACAAAGCAGGGGAAGAGCAGAGTAGATTGTGACTCCGACTTGCAAATTTGTGAATCAAAAAACCCATGTAGTGGTAGTTTGTAATTTTTTGAATGTTGTAATTTTATTTTTTATGCAGATAATAAAATGTTGGTGATTTTTTATATATTTTTTATAGTTCAATCTTTGTTATAATTGTGGGTTGGATTTATAAGAGGAGTACCCTCCATCAGAAGTCCTTTTTGATTGAATGACTGGAAGGATGCTCATAATAGGACTTATTCACAGATATCACAAGGGCATAGGATCAAAGCATTAAATGAGAGCGAGTGTACAAAAACAAGAGTCGTGGATGGCCAATTTTTAGTTCATTTCTTTAAGCTCTCCATGACATCTGGCCCGTGTGTGAAATAAACTTTGGTCTGCCTGCAAAAGTGGAGTGAGGAAGACAGGGTAAATGAGCCTCCCAAAAGCCGATTTTAATCCACTATCAGATGCCCAACACAGAGAGCTTCACTTGGCATGAGTCGACTTGTACAGATGACATACACATGCAAAAGACAAAGTTAACTTGTACAAGGAAACAAACCCACACAACCCACCTCTCAGATTCTTCATGCAACTTTTAAAGACCTGCTCGTGACCTACACAATGAATATTTCTTTGCCCCTCACGATGGAAAATTATCTCTTCCTCTCTATACTGGATCAGAGATCAGGCTTGTACGTTAGTTATGAATATGTTGGAAATGCCTTGCTCAGCCCTACACTGAACGATCTTCACACAATGACTTCTCAAACACCTTTGAGTCTGCCTCCACAGAAGTTGACACATAGAAAAAACACACAAATTGTATGCAAATGATGTTTTCAAAATAAGTCACTCATAGATCAATTGAACCAGCATTTAAATTACAGAATGGCTCTGATATCATGTTGGTATAGACAAGATCACGGATAAAATGTTGATATCGATAAACCTATGAAATTAAGAAACAATGAATAAAATGCAAGATTGAATGAATTGAAGTGTGTAAAATCTTTAAAGAGGATGATCTTCATTTGTGTTTGAAAGGGGCAACTCTCTCATATGATGGAATAATTTTTGGGTATTGGTGCTTTTAACAAAAAATTACTTCAAGAAAGAAAAAAATGAGAAAAAGAAAAGAAAGCAAATGAAAGAGAAATGAATATTTTAGTCCCTTCATGGTAAAAATATTTTATGGCTGAAATAAAATCTAATATTAATAACATTAATTTTATCAATATCTTCTATATACATGTAATATAGAGCCATAAAATATTTTAAAAAAATTAAAAAATTTAAATATTAACAACATAATATCTATTACTATCCTCTATGTGTAAGTGATACATATCTCATTCTAATTCTCACCAACATAAAGTTCCAATAAAAAATAAATTAAAAAAAGCTTATTCTTATCACAAAAATATCACCTACCCTTAACTACATAGACACATAATAAAATAAAATATAGGTTGCATTCTAACATGAGGAAGAGATAACTCTTTCCACCATGAAAATATCTCTTTTTGTGCATTTACTCTTGCATGAGTAGTTACACAACTACTTGTAACTTCTAATTTACTTAACTCCCACTTTAATTCAACCACTTTCTTTATTTCACCTTTACAAGAACTTTTACAAAATCATTTGCAATTGTCTTTTACACTTTATAATAATAATTTTTAAAAATAACTAGTTTTACTAGACATTATAAAGCTACTAAGGGCTCACGTGACTTAAATGTAATTTGACTCATTTCAACCTAAATTTAACTTGATTTGATATAACTTTTTATTTGCACATATCTCTCTCTAATACTTATGGTTGTGCCTTCATGACTAACACAATAATTTATAAATGAAACAATTTAAATCGTTCTATTTTTTTAATTAAATTAAACAATTCAAAGGAATTAATATAATTTGATATTGATAATCATTAAAGTTCTATTTGAACAAATCAAGGGCACAAAGTGAAATCTACTATGATTAGTGTATTGAGCAATATTTTGAATCAATTTCCTATTGCAATAATTTGCTTATAGTAGCTCCTCTAACATCTCTAAAGGATTTATCCTTCAAATTTTGATTGTCTCCTATTGCTGATAAATTTCATTTGGATTGAAATGAAGGGATAACATTAGGAAAAATTCTTCATGGACTCAAATTTAAGGGTAGTGAAAAATTGGGGAGAACAATAACAATATGAAAGAAGAAAAAATCCACCAAAAAAATCCTTAGCCAACATAAGAAGATGTTGGTGAAAGCATTGCAACTACTAGAGTTTCAATCAATCTTGAACTCAAACTTATAAAATTTTGTGTAGATTGCACCTAGAAGGAAGACCTTGGGGCACATTAGGTATGTACAAAATCTTAGATACAAACCAATTCTTAGACAAATTCCAAGACATGATCACTAAGCATATTGATAAGGAGGTGGTTGAGTCACATATCAACAATGTTAGATGGGAATGGAATGAACATGATGAACTATTGTGTTAAACCAAGCTAATACACCTACATTCATTTTCATATGTTGGCGCCCAGATGAGTTGGTTTTCTTTTTAGTAAGTCAGTTCCATTGTGGAATATTATTCTTGAATGACAAATCCAAATTAATCTCGTTGTTGTCAATTTTTGAGTTATAAAGTTTCCATACGTGCAAGCCTAAGACACAAACCTAAAATATTTTAAAGCTTTGAAGAACATAAAGCTTGATGGTGGCCATTTTTATGGCTTGGTTGGTAGTATGCATGGATACCAAGGATTTAGGACATGCTTAGTTGTTAATGTTTAATTTCACATAGATTGTCATCTTATTGGCATGAATATTTTGTGCAAATCTATACATAATGAACTATCAGTACTAGGAACATTTGTTGCTTATGATATTGAGCATATTGGGGCCTAATATGACTTTTCCACTTTTTAATGAATGATATGATAAAAAACATGCAAGATGCTTGTGATCATGGCTAGTAATTTTACCATATTATATTTCTTATACTCCACATGTTGGATTAATTCAACTATATGTGGCTTAATTCCCCTATGTGTAGTACTACATATGTAAATGCACTTTTCACATTGAAATTATCTTTGCAACCCCAAAAATAAGGATCATGGGCACCACAAATATTTAATATATAAGTGGGACAAATTTCTAATTACAAAGTGTGTGGGATATTTTTGGGTTCCATCTACACTAGTTACAAAGTGCTTTGATGTTCATTTCAAATTTTATTGTTATTCCTATAAGGCAATGTATTCTAAATTGAATGGAGATATTGAATGAGTAAAACATGAACCTTCTAAGTTTCCATATATTTTTTACAAGGCTTCTCTCAAATCTAAGCAATATGGCTCATGAATAGAACTCTTATCACCGTTTCAACACATTGGTAACCCACATACTTGTGTAAGGAAAACTATGTATAGCATGAGTAGAAAAAAAAATCATTGAAGGAAAGGGCACAACATTTGATTCCCTACCAAGAAATACAAAATCAAGGGTCCTATTCAAATCCAATTTGAATAATATTGTGAGGCCAAATACTAAGCTAAGTGAGAACAAATAGAGAAACCTCCTACATAAAATACCTTGCACCTAGATGTAGAATTTTTCAATATAGAGGTAGCAATTGCCAACACCCCACCACATAACCCATCAAATATTTTAAGTCTTGAAGTCCCGTCACCAACTCATGATGCATTACATATCAATTATGGTACATAGATTCATGCATATCTACTACCACATTGGCCACAAGGCCTCATTTCAATTTGGCCAAGTCTCAAAACTAGTGTACACTTCAAGACCTATAGTTGGTGAGGCATTCAAACACCTTTCTTGTGGACCACTTTCACCTCTAGAAATTTTATGCATACCAACAACCAATCACATTATGGCCCTAGAGACAAATAAAAATGCCCAAGACTACATGATCTTAGCACCATCTACATTGACAAATGGAAGTTTGAAAACTTAATTTCTCATCACAACCAATGTGTTGCTACATTTTGTCAAAAACTATCATTAAAATCTAGTATGGCCACAATTAAAAATAAGAAACTAAATGTTTCTACCATATTGCATGAAAAGAAATCAAAAGAATAAATGCAAGCATTATAAAAATTCAAAGAAAAAGAAATTATCACATCACAAGTAGCCCTTCAAGCATAAACCACATTGTAATATGCTACAACCAAAATATGATTATTCAAAAGGATGTTTTAGTTGCATGCCCAAACCTCATCCACAAGGTAAATCCTTTAAACCATGAACTCCATGATTGCACAAATTGATCAACTTATTTTAACATTGTGTGCTTCCTATCCAAAACCCTCCATCAACTTCCCAAATAATTTCATCTTCTATCCAAGAGACTATGGCAGTTGTGGGAATAATTTATGCTTGTTAATGCATAAGGGTTACCACCCAAGAAATTTTTTCTTTTGTTGATGGCCTCAATGCTACTCTACAGTAATTCACCACAACTTTGAAGCCATAGAGAAGTACCTATTGTTATTCTACATCATTTTGCAAGATTTACAAAAACATGTTGGTTAAATCAATGCATGACTAAAAGAAAAGCATGCAAAGCTAGAGGTTATTGAAAAAGTGTACTTGTGCACATATATTAGTAATGATGAGGCCCATAAAGTTGGCCAAGAAATAGCCATACTAGAGTGGGACATTGATCAAAAGCAAAAGGCACCCATTGAATCCATACCACCTTTGGTCATACCTATTTGCACTAAACCATCCTTCATGTGGCCAAACAAGAGCTTAAATTGACACTCCAACATTCGCAGTTAACTAACAAGTAAGAAATGTTGATTTAGAAGATGCATTGGCCCTTTGACATTTGATAGTGGAGGCCATGTTTTTTAGCAAATATTTTTCACAACATTTGTGCAAGTTAGTAGTGTGTCCTACAAAACATCATCATAGTTGTGCCTAGATTTACTACTCTAGTTAAAGAAGTTTCCAAGGAAGAAGATAATGCAAGATTTGTGAACATGGTCATTTGTGATAATATCTATTGAGGCCTATTTGTCCCTTTTTGAGATTCTTGTTTTATAATTTTATATTTTCTTAAATGTTTAGAGGACCAAATATAATTTTGCATTAGGAGAACAATGGCACCAAGTTACACCACTCCCTTATTTTGGCACATTTGCAATATTTTGAACTACTAGGAAAATTGAAATAAGAAGTATCCCACCCATTAGTGAGTATTGATTTATACATAATAACCATATTTTAGTCTTGCATGTGTCAAAGAGTGACACTTTTGATCACATGCAAATGGAATTTGGGCATTGGAATGCCTATATATCATTCTTTATAATTAGAATACACAGAGAAACATAAAGGGAAAAAGGAATAAATAGTTAAGTTGTTGATCATCTCTTTTGTTCTGATACTTGAGTAGTTGTGTACTATGATTTATTCATCTTTGAGAGTTTATATCTTGTTAGTTATTTACTAAAAGAAGAATTGAAAAAATAATATGAGGTCTCTACTCTTATTTCCATGAATTAATTTATTATTTCAAGTTTCATAGATAAGATTATATGTAACCGTGTACAACTTTAGTTTGTGTTATTTGCTACGATTTATAGTCTAACACATGAGTACTTAACAAAGGGACAAAACTATTCTCACACATCGGGTGAGACAAGTATGAGTGTAATCCAAGGCACAAAATATACAATGATGTTTTAACCTTAATAGGATAATGAAAAGGATAGGTAATATGGTTAACAATTCCTTCATATGAACATAAATCATGAGGATTAAAATAAGCAAAATAGTATGTCTATCAATATATGAAGAGTGTGTAAATACAATGATCAAGCCTTGCATATATATGCAAGGATGAGGAGATGAGAAGGTGGGAATGAAACTCTGACCACCCCTCCAAAGATGGGACACTTGTGAGCTCACTTGACAAGTGTGTGAGAAAGTGTCAATACCTATGTCTCAAGTGATGAGAATAGAGGCCTCAACCATTTGAAGTGAGACAAAAGCAAAAGAAACCTAAGTAAACTTAAGCTAGGTGTGAATAGGTCAATCCTAGAAAGGTGATTAGCTAACTAGGTAAATAATGACTATTTACACTAACAATAATATACCCTATGTTGAGTTGCACATGAAATAAAAGAGAAACCACCAAATATATAACATCTAAGCTTATTATTTTAGACCATATGTCCCATATTGACATGGATGGTCCTATAAGGGGCATTGGTTTTGATAGTGACACATATTTTGAGTATATTATGGACATGCCCTATGTGGATGACGATATTAGTTAGACATCCTTACCTATCCTTCTTATCACTTGAGACATTTTATGCTTTTTCTTTCCTCCCTTGACTTTTTGTTCTCTTATATGCCTTATTTGACTTCTAAATTCTACAGTTGTCATTAGTGTGTCTACATGGTTCCTAAGTACTACCATTTATGTTCTTATGTTATATATCCATTATACAAGTTTATGAGGTTATCTCTATGTCGAGTACATTATACTTGTTAGGATTACCTTTATCATCATCCTAACTCTTTTATGTTTACATCTTATGCTATGACATGTTTTCATATGGTTATCATGCTTACATCTTGTATTCGCATGCCTTACATATTTATTATCCTTATCATGCCTTTATCTTATAATTACATCTTTATGTTCTTTTTTATTGCTTATATCTTATGTCACCATATCTTATGCTAACATGATCATATCCAACTTGTGGAGTTATCTGTTGATTTCCCAAATTGGAGGTAACCATAGGAGCATCATGTCTTCCTCATGAAAAAATCTTACATGATTACATCTTATTCAATTATTTTATCATTATCATGCATCTTTTCCCCTACCCTCCAATTCCTTGCATCTATTGGAGGGGCACATATTGTTGTTGACCTTTCATGATTGAGATTTAAAATAGAATCTTGTGCTAAATAGGGATGTCATCATATTTAGATAGAATTTTACTACATTATATTACCACATCATTTGAAATTTTATTTCATCACTGCATAATGTGGATCTTTATCACATGGCTACATCACATAGATCTTTATCATATTTTTGCATCATGTAGAATTTTTTGTACCACTTTCCAAATAAATCGAATTATACATTCCCTCTTCTCTCATTATTTTTCATAGATAGTTAAAAAAACTTGTAGTTTATGTTATTTTCATCATGTGGAAAATGCTACTCATTACACTTTTTTGTTGTTTTGTAGGTTTTGATGGATTGCTCATACCAAGGAGAGTACAAGGAGAACCTTTGCATCCTTTTTCAAATATAGTATCCTTTGTGAGTATGAATACACTTTTTGTGTTGGCTAAGAATGTTCATATTCTTTAAAATGCATTCTCATATTAGATTCATATGTACATCAAAGTAGGGGTAAAATATAATTGTGAAATTAGCATACTTATATTATTTCTCATTTATTTGCATATCAACAAGTGGCATACTCTTGTGTTAGACTTGACTCAAATCTTATACATGTTCATCCCTAACAATCTCCATTCACCCCCTTTCAAACTGATTCACAAGTATTCATTCCCTACCTCAAAAGTGGCAGTTTATCTCTCAAGTTCATTTTCAAATAATGGTGGATTAATAGCTTGGGAAACAACCCTTGAAATCAAGACTTCAAATTCAAATGCTTATGTGTCCTTATACTCGTTATGAGCTAACCCAACATATTCCATACATGAATGTTGTCTTCAATATATCTTGTCACCATTAACTTGATCTACCAAGGGGTTTGACCTGGGAGAAACAATTCACCTATTGAGTCATCAAGCTCCTCGACAATGTCTCTAAATGCCACCTTAACATATTTACATATCTAGAAGGTAAAGGTGAACAAGTAGGCAAACACATTTTCTACTGAATCAACTTCACACGTCTTAAATCAATCTTACACACAAAGGTTAATCTTAAATTATAGAAGCAATTAAGTTCAAATTCCATCATTTTGCTTCCAATGCATATAAGAGGTGATTTTGAATTACATTTAAAAAGTTATAAACAAATTAGTGAACAACTATTTATTGGTAACTAAAATCAAATAAATACCTTTATTTCTAAGGCAAAAGTTCAACAATGTCACACTTTCAACCAACAAAGTGGTTTTGGGAGAATAATTTCACCTCAAACTACTTTGCACCAACATTGCACAAAAAAAAATGGGTGAAACCCTTTCACTTGAAACTATTAAATTAATTTAATTTAATTTTAATATTCAAACTAAATTGAATTTATATACAATATTTCAACAAAAAAAATTGAACAAAAAAGTTTTGATAAAACACTTTCATCTAAAACTATCTATTTAGCAACTTAACCCCTCTTTTAGAGTAAATTCAACTTCAACTCAAGATTTATTCAATCTAGGATATTTTCATGAAAATTTGAAAACATTTTGTAAAACTTGGAGTGTAGAATCTAAAATTATAACTTCTTTTATTTTGATTGATTTTATTATGAATTTTTTAATTTATTGCAAATATATTAAAAATGATAATTTAAATATACTTCAAAATTTTGAGAAATATATGGTGTACTAAAAGATAAAAAATTTCAACATGGTATTTTTTAATTATAAAAAATTAAAACAAAATTTGACCTCATCGAAATTAAGACATTTTAGATAAATAACTTTAAATTTTATTTAAAAATATATATTAGAAATTGATTTTTCTTTTTTTTCACTAAATTTTCAAGTTATTTAAATAGAAAAAAAATCAAAGAAAAAGAATTTAAATTTATTATACTTTTTGAGTTCACTTTTTCATTTTTTATCAATTAAAATAATTTTCTTGCACTTACTAAAAGCTATATTACAATTCTAAACTTTTATTCTTTATCAATTTCAAATTTTAAAATTTTGTTAAATGATTTATGACAACCTTAGATCATATTAATTAATTGCCATATTCATTAAACCTAACTTTAGATAATAAAAAAATCATTTATTTCTTTACAATATTGTTCCTTGAATTATCAAACTTCAGATGATAAAGCCATTTAACTACATTGGATAGATCATTGAAAATAACTTTCACCTACATTGTCTAAACAAAAACATAATATCATCATCACAACAAATTTATCATTGCAAGCACAAAGGAAAGATTAAAAATGCACAAATAGAGGTCACAAATAGAGCAACATAGGTATAGTGCCTATGGAGACTTGAATCCTAGTGGTCACCACAACAATGCCACCACTTAACCATCACACTATGGGATGAACCCAGTATTTCATAGGAACGCATCCCCCCCTAAACAAACTGTGTTGCCTAGACATCCCCATCTCAAAGACTTGGGGACTTGGGGGGAACGTCCCCCCACCAACCCCCATGATACCATCCCACCACCAACATCGTCGTCTCCAAGACGCCATTAGGACTTCAAAGACGCAAGACTCCTAGTTGTCTCCAAGATGTATAATTCATATACATCTTTTTATAACGATTTTTTCAAGTACTGTATGTATTTCAACGTCATGTCGCCACCCTCCACCCCCAAACTTAGGCCCTTGGTCCTCTATTCCTGAAACCCATCCCCACGTCCTTGCATCCTTGCATCAAAAAACTCTGTGGAACTATGAATGAACCCAATTTGAAATGTATTTTGGTAGCACATTTTCAAATTTAACTTCTTACTCATATGATAAAATTAATTGATGAAGAAATTGTATAATTGCTCTATTCATAATAATTTGTCCAAAGAACAGCTTTAGATTTCAATATATAATTATCATGTTATAACTCCTAGTACAATCCAATTATTTCCATTTGAAAAAACTCCTACTACAATTATATATTATTATTTAATATCATAAATATATCGTTAGGTTCTTGTGCTTAAGCGCAAAAGTAGAATAGAAAACCTCAGTAAATATCTATATAAATATAGAAAGGGTGCAAGAAACTAAATATCTGATGTGATGGAGTATTTCATAGTTTTTGCTGCAAGTGGGCTTTCACTGGTCAGAATTGCAGGAGAGTTATGAGAATCGTTTATTGTTGAGCGTGGAATTGCCGCCAAATATTTTTGGAATGAAAATAAAAATGAGATTAGTGCGCCTCCCGGAAAGTAATGATAATCGCGTGACAGGCTACAGGCGCACTCACGTGACAAGACACTTTCTTTTTAGTAAGATTACTGTTGAAGAATAGACAGATGATACTAAGCGAACAGGTACGTTTCATCATAAACAAATAGAAAATCTCTTCTTCTGTCACGCTCCCAGGGCTCACTCAGTATTTCAGCCACTTTTTACGTGGCGGTACCATTCTCCTGCTTTTAGAAATTGCCATTATGCAGAAGAATCTATTTTAAATCAAGCAGAGAAAAAGCACCCAAAATAAAATAAAGAAAATTGGCGTTTCATGTTAATGGTGGGAGCGGATTTGTTTGGAGTGATGGAGATAATAAGGAGAAGCACAATCCTGCTTCTGACAGTTTCAGAATCTTATCATTCACGCAATGGATGCCGTTGGGAGTCAAGGAAAACGTGCATAACATTCATTATCATCTTCTGAAGAGAAGAATTACATGTATATATTTCCACACAAATTCACCGTTGCTAATTGTATTTTCGATTACAGGACAACGCCCAGGTAGCCTATTTTCCATTTGCTATTAAACGAGATGTCCTGCTCCAACGTCGACTAGGCTACATTCTCTCTGAAAGGAGACAGCTACAATTCCCAATAATTTGTTCCAACAAACTGATGAGGCCGCCTCTCCAAAAGACCTCCTTCTAGACCTCCTCTTCAAAGAAAAGACTTCCCACTAGAGCTCCCACCTATGAATCCTACTAATACCCCGCCCCCCCAACATTGAAATAGTACCAACTACAATTTAAAAAATGCACATTACCCATTTGTACAGGAAGGAACTTCCTTTTACAGCTTATATCTCCACCATCCATTACAAAAAAACGAAAAAACAAAAGTAGTATTGGTATAGTTTGCAACGTTATGTTTATATGCTAAGAAGATCAGGAGGGGACTGAGCTGGAGGTGGAACTGCAACTGGAATTGGAGCAAGATTAGAAGTGGGGGAAGTTGCGGTAGCAAGAGCAGGAGCAGACTCTTTGGACTCCTTGATATCTGAAATTGGTGAAGTGCCCTTAACTTCATTGGCATTGGTGGGCTTTATCTTTGGAGGCTCTGATAGAATCTGCACAACTTCTCTCATTGTTGGTCTCTCCACACTCTGCTCCTCAACACAAAGCATTGCCACGTAAAACACATGCATCACCTCATGCAATGGAACACTGGAGAGCCTCGCATCTAAGATCTTGGGGACTCCTTCGGTTGTAGAGTCTGTCATCTTTCTCACCCACTGAACTATGTCCACTCCATCACCAAATTCGCCAACAGGTCTTCTGCCTGTAACCAATTCTAAAAGAACCACACCGAAGCTGTATACATCGCTCTTCTCATCCACTTTCAACGTGTAAGCATACTCTGGAAAACATATTAGAAATCAATAATTGTACACCGACAGTTTAAAAGCACATTGGACATAACTAACTGAGACTCGAAATATTAACAGTATTGTAATTAAAATAATTCATAAACCCAACATGTTAATGAGTGTTCTGCATCAACTCCCAGTCATAAACACAACCACGAGTATTAAATATTAAGAAAGAGAGACAGGCCCAGTTGTAAAGAAAATACTAGAAAATGTCATGTAAAACACTGAAACAACGGTGAACAAGTTACCTGGTGCAATGTAGCCATAAGAGCCTGCTATTGCAGACATGCATTCAGATGCTCCAGAGTCTTGCAAAAATTTGGCAAGCCCAAAATCTGCAACATGGGCCTCGAAGTTTGAATCCAGAAGTATGTTGTTGGACTTGACATCTCTGTGAACAATAAGTGGAGAGCAATCGTGATGAAGGTAGCATAACCCCTTGGCAGCCTCAAGTGCAATCTTGTATCTTGTATCCCAGTGCAAATGGCCACCTTTCTTGCCATGCAGGAGCTCTCCAAGACTTCCGTTTGGCATGTATTCATAAACCAGCAAATTGGTTTCCTGGTTGGAGCAGAAGCCAAGCAGTCTCACTATATGGCGATGACGGATTCTGCCCAACGTCTGAATCTCTGCGGAGAAACCATGGTCGTGTGAAGAAAGTCCTCTGCCTATTGCAGGAAGCCGTTTTACTGCAACTTCCTCTCCATTGGACATATGGCCCTTGTAAACTATTCCAGCTCCACCTTTACCTATAATGTTGTCTTCTTTTAGGCATTCTAGAATATCATCACAAGTAAAATCAAGCCTCTGGAATGCAGTCAACTTCCACTGTCTTGAAGTGTTGTCCTTTTTAAGAGCTCTTGCTTTAATAATGGCAGCAATTGCAAACGCCATCGAGCATATAAGAAGACCTATAACTAAAAGCAGCTTGAAAGTTGAAGACAATGGACCTTTCACATGGGCTTGCGTTGGAGAAGAGTTGTCACTGCAAGGCGCCAAATACGGTCCACAGAGCTCAGCATTGCCAATGAAGGACGTTGCATTGAAGTAACTGAACTGCCCCGTACTTGGAACTAGACCAGAAAGATTGTTGTAGGAGAAATCCACAGAAGTTAAGCTCAGCATGCTTTCAATTTCTCTAGGGATACTTCCAACCAGATGATTTCTAGAGATGTTGAGATAATTGAGAATACGCAACTTGGTGATCTCTGGGGAGATATGTCCTGTCAGCTCATTTCTACTCAAATCTACGAAGGCTAGAAGCTTACAGTGACCTATCTCGGGAGGAATTGCTCCTGAAAATCTATTTCTGCTGAAATCCATCTTAGACAGCTGTTTCAAACTGCCAATCTGATGAGGGATCCTACCAGTGAACTCATTGCCATTCAGCAGGAGGATTTGAAGGCCAGAGAAATTTCCTATTGATGCAGGAAGTGGGCCTGTAAGCCTGTTGTTGGATAAGGTTAACTGGCCTAACCTCATTGTCACTGTATTTTGCTCTGGAATGCTGCCACTCAGATAGTTATCCTGAAGTTCAATCATCTGCAACTTGGGAAGGTTAAGCAAACCTTTAGGAATGGACCCATTGAGGAAATTCTGACCCATACGTACTCTAGTAAGAGACATGCAGCTGCCCAGCGCCTCAGGAATGGGGCCAAAGAAGAAGTTCTCGAGCAGTATCAGTGTCTGCAACCTCCCACCAACACAGAGATCCGGAGGAATGAAACCAGTAAGCTTGTTGGACGAAAGATCCATCTGCAACAACTTGCCATTCCTTCCGAGCTGCTGCGGAATCCCACCAGTGAAGTTATTCTCCCACAGCTGCAAAACTTCAAGGTTGGGCAAGTCCCCTATAAAGGAAGGAATGCCGCCATGAAGCTTGTTCCTAAAGAGATTCAACAGGGTCATCTCCTTAAGCTTTGAGAACTCTTGTGGGATTTCTCCTGTCAACTCATTGTTTGAAAGATCCATGGATTTCAAGCTCACGAGATTCCCCACCTCTGGAGGAATAAGCCCCGATAAGCTGTTCACTTGCAGGAACAATGTATCGAGACGCTTTAGATTCCCAAGCTCGGGGGGAATGGGACCAGACAACCCACAATCTGACATATCCAGGCGAAGAAGGTTACTTAACTTCCCCATTTCAGGCGGGATTCCGCCATCATAGCCATTGTAGTAGCCTACATACAGCTCACGAAGCTTACTGAGATTTGCGAGTTCTGCGGGTACTTTCCCTTGGAGCTCATTTCCAGATACTGCAAGGTACTCCAGGTGTTCCCACTTACCATACTCGGGAGGTATACTTCCAGAGAAATAATTCCCTCCCAGGTGGAGATGTCTCAGATTAGGAATTTGGCATACCTCCAAAGGCAATGGCCCTGTGAAGTTGTTGTTGTAAACGTCCAATATCTCCAAGTTCTTCAATCTGGAGAAATTGGAGGGGAAATTCCCAACAAAAATATTGTTGGAGATGTTGAAGGATTTTAGGCCTACAGCATTGGTGATCTCTGAAGGGAATGGACCTGTGAAGTAATTGACCGCAACAGTGAAATTGATGAGGCTATGGAAATGACCTATTTGGGGAGAAATTCGACCAGAAAGATTCATATTAGAAATATCCAGGCTTACGATTCGATCAGAAGCATCACATTGAACCCCAGCCCAGGAACAGTGGTTGCTAGAATTTGCCTCTGACCAGCCATCCAGAAAGCCAACTGGATCATCAATGGTAGATTTCAGGGCCAGAAGCAGCTTGGCATTGGATGAATGAGAAGATTCAGATGAACCCACATGAAAAAGAAAAACCACGAAAAACACACAAAGACCCCCTTTCATGTTTGAGTCCTCAAGGCTCCCAAGGCTCCCAAACACACAAGACTCTAAAAACCCTTCTGATTCACTCTCTGAAAACTCAAAAGACAGTACAAGAACATAACACTTGTTACTGCTAAATCAAGACTTGAAGGCTTGAGACTTGAGCCTTCCGGTCTATGGCTCAGAACACAAGATCAGACAAATTAAAGCGGGTTAGAGACATGAAAAAGAACACCATCATCTGGTTTTATTGCCTCAAAAGGGCATAATTTGCTCTCCTGCTACAAGCTCACAGAATAGGCCAAATTTTATCTCCAAGGAGTCACCAAATACAGATACGGGTAGTCCACAGTTGTAGACCCGTGAACATGCTTTGCATATTGCCAACTGGTGGCAGCAGCAACAACAATAATATAGCAGGATGCGGGGGAATAGTATCAGCTGAAACAACGGGAAATGAATCTCATTTCCTTTCAATTGCTACATCGACTGTCGTGCAAAATTTTCACACGACCCTACTCACTGACCAAACAATTTCCTCTCGTACAAACACACTCAAATGCTATCTCGTTTCCAGAGGCAGCACAACAAAAACCCAAAACTTTTAATTAAAAACTCAATCACAACGCCACTGCACCAGAACTAAGGTAGGCAGCATGCGTTCTGCATCAACAACAAAATGCCCTTTTAAAATCCCTCTATCCAACAACTTAATTTATCATTAATCAAAAACCCTGTTCAACCACTTAAACCAATTTCACAGCACAGAGCCCGTCAAAAGTCATACAAAGCTTCCCCGCACTCAGTTCACTCTCTTTTTTCTTTTTCACAACCTGTCGGCCATGTGCCCACCATACATTGCCCTGCCAATAATTTATAACTAAAAACCCTTTAATCACCATTGAAAAGCCCCACACGACACCATTATACATAAACAACCATAATTATATCTCAAGCCCTCTGACAGTGACATAATCCCAGTTCACAGTCTGAGTCAAACCAGAGAATAAATACAGAATACGATACGCTACTCTAGGTAGATTGAAAACCTACTGTCATTAAAAAAATATCCATTGGTAAAAGGATTAATCTGGAGCTTACTTAATTAAATTACGCCTAGATAATAGGGCAAGGCGTGCTGCATGACGCAAAAAGATTGCAGAAAGGAAGGGACGTGGATGAAGGCGGGGAATAATGAATGATGATTGACAGCCCAGCTTTAGCTTTCACTTTAGTTTGTGTCAGATTTAGAGTTTGATTAGATGTGTGGGCCTCCTTAAATTTGTTGGCCGTCTGCCGGTACTCAAATCAGTTCTGCAAACACCAAAGAATTTTTGTACCAGCACGACCTTAATCTAACATATAATATACATACACAGGTATATTGCCCTCCCCTTCTCCCAAAAAAAATTCTATAACAAATAAAGATGAAAAGTGAAATATTTTTTAATACATAAAGAATTTGTCGCCAAAAAAAATTGTTGAAGGTAAAAATAAAAAGTCTAGAACAAATGAAGGTAAAAACTAAAATATCTTTTCTATACATACAAATTTTGCTGCCCAAGAAAGTTAGATATATATTATAAATAGAGGAAATTATATGTTATAGTGGAGTAGAAAGAGTATAGGATATTTTAATTTTGGATGGAAATATTTTGGACTATTATGAATATTTTTGTCATTTCAAAGTTTTTTCTTTTATCATTGCTCTTAATTATATAGTTATATATATTGTTTTAAACCCACATCATGTTGTCATGAATAGGTAAGCTCATAGTAAGTCCAACTCTTATGTTAATGATTTTCCCAAGGAAACTCTAGTGTCTCAACTTGTGACCACTTTCATCATTGTTTTAAGGCCCATGTCTCAATGGTTGATGAACATCTTGGTCTCTCTACATGTTATTCCTCAAGATCACCTCGGTTCTAATCCTTTATAACCCTCTCTTATGCAAGCACTTGATTGTTCATCTAATTATTTTCCTTTGGCTCCAAACCCTTGTTGTTCCTTTTCAAACCCTAATGCAATACATAATGCAGTTTTATGAAATAATAGAACCAACTCAGCGATCCACCAACTTGGTGCAATTAACAGGGTAGTTATCGATGTACTCTCTCATTAAGAAGCACTCTAGGAGGTAAATTTCTTATTTTTCTCATCCCAATGATATTGTTGTTATTTCAAACTATAAGGTTAGGATTGTAGTGTTTTTTTCCTTGAGAGTTGTGCCCACTAAATTGGAGTTCTACAAGTGAGTTATGGTTAACTAAGTGAGCAAAGAATGCACAATGAGGCAATCGAAGAGCTAGGAAATAGATACATCTTGTATAATCTTCACTCTCCCAAACATCCCCAAGCCACTCTCTAGTATGGTTCTTGGATTGTCTATGGTCAAATTAGCTACTTATAAGGGTAATATCTTGATTTTCACCCTAAGGGCTTCTCTAAATCTATGTATCCTAAGTGCTTAGAATATCCTTATCTCAACCTAGTATTTTCGCCTTGCCTTTATTAAATAAATAGTCAACTAGGTCAAGTCATTTGGTGTAAGAACAACAATGATAAGCATTAGGCTCACTCAAAAACTCGGGCTCCCAAGATCCCTTGCAAAACCAAAATAACCTTCTACAAGAGAGAAAAACAAGAGCATAAATTTGTAATAATGAATGCAAAATATATTAGATCAAATATGATCATATGCAATAGAATTCAATACAAATACATAAATGAGACCTTGCTTATATAGGCAAGGTTGAGAGGTAAGACTAACTAGGATGATGAAAAGTGTCTTAATCCTATGTCATGTGACAACTAGGGGATAGAGATAAGATAAGATCACATGTCAACAAGGGACTTTTAGAAAGATTCATAACTCACTAAGTAAACTTAACATGTGAACATGTGTGAAAAGGTCCCAACTATGAACTAGTTAGATAATGTAACTTGTTCACAATACAAAGAGGGAAAGTAGAAAATAAATACCCATGTTCACACCAACAATAAGTTTGCTAGCCTTCATGTCCAATCATGAGCTTGCATGGAATTTGGTCATGCCCAACCCTTGTCAAACTTGATCAAACTTTTAAGACTTAGTTTCAAAGTCTCTCAACCCATCAACTTATTGAACAAGCATAGTGTAAGATTCTATTGTTGTAAAGAAGGTCATTTAATTTATGACTACTATGTCAAAAAACCTTGGACAAACCCTCCCTCTTCCCCATGGATCTAAATTGAAACCTTCTCACTTTGCACATACCTCCAAATCCCTTCCCTCCAATTCACCTCTCACTCATTCCTCTAAACTTTAACCTCCCTAATACACCACCAAATCATATACTAATTGTCTATTTCCCATATTATTAGTTTGGTTGAGAATTATAGGGGGGATTTTTCAAATAATAGCAATAGGTAAATCTATCGATTTTGAGGGGGAAGGAAACAAGTGTTGATTATAGAATGTGCTCATTGCCATTTAAGCTTTTTTTTTTTTTGGATTACAAGAATGATTATGGGATGACACCTTTAACTAGGTTGTATGTATGTGAAAGATAAAATTTAAACTTACTTATTAGTATATACAATCTAATATTTTCATCAATAAAACTAATATCATTTTTTCCCTTTAATATTAAAAGATAGAAAAATAGAAATAAACCAAAGGACTTGTCTAATTAATACCTTTACAATATATTTTTTACAAGAAGGGAAATGTTTTTGACAATTAAATTATATTACACAAAGCAAATATGCTAAGAATGTACAAATAGGGACAAAGAACATTTAAAAAGTGGTCCAATGATTAGATAAAACTTAATTATAGCAATAATTATTAGTTTCTAGTGTAGGGATACTATATTGCATGAACAAGGACATCAATCTAGTTGTGTTCTAGTCTTTTATGCTCAAAAAAATAAAAATGATAGTCCTATAAAGAGACTTGCAAAATAGAAGAGACAAAGGATGAACAAAGCATAAGGTATACATAGAAATAAATTGCTTTATAATAAAGTAAGTTGAAGTAATGTAAATGATAAAAATAAATCAAATGCATATCACCAAGAGAGAGATTTCTACTTTAGATTTTAGAATTTTGAACCTACATCTAAGATATAAGGGGGAAGGGGTGGCAACATAGGAGCTTATCAAAATGATCAAAACCTTATTTTGGTCTTTCAATTTTCATGGCTGGTCAAAATTTTGTGACTAGTATCAAAATAATATGAAAATAGTGTGCATATTCTAGTAATAGATATATAAATATGAGACACATTCACTATGCTAAATATGTATATGAATGGACAAAAGGGGGAGAATAATTCAATGTGAGTGTTAAACATAAAGAGACAATAGATCAACAAGATTATCAAACAAATTTTAGGCTAAGTTTTGAAGAATGATATTGCAGAGAAAAAAAATATATCCTTCAATCAAAATAAGGACTTAAAGAGAAAAAATTCTAATATTATTCATTAATTTTAGAGGAAGTATGAAACACCCACTAAAGAGAAACTAGCTAAATCAATCTTGAGTCAAAAGAAGATTCCCTTTGAGGAAAAAAGAAGAGAAAAGAAAATTGGAGGAGCTCACTCAAGAAGAGTAAGGAGAATTAACACTATGTCCTTTCAAAGAGAGAAGAGGATATCAATTAATGAAGAAAGGAGCTACAAATCACATCACTTTTCTAAATTAAGAAGGGAAAAAGAGAGGAGCTCACTCAAAGAAGAAAGGAAGAGAAACTACCAACAATAATTTTCTATTTCTTGGAATGAATGTAGAAATATCATAGAAAGAAAGTGAGTTCTCTCCTTGAGAAGAGATAGAAAACAATAACAAAGAAAGAGATTATTTATTAAAGCCTATAAATAAACTTGTTAGATTTACAAGAATGAAAAACCTAAATGGATATCAATATATATTACAATAATAAAGGAAATATGTAAATAAAAGAAAGTTATGATCCTTTCTTAATGAATAAATTACATTAAATCGATAGAGATTTGTAGATATCCTTTGTACTTGTGAGAGACCAAAAATTATGTTGATCTACCAATGACTTTTTCTTCAACAAGTGAGCATGAGAGCATGAAAATGGATACTCTTATAACTCTCTCCAAACCTTCATGAATTACAAGGATAAGAGATGTTTAACTCTTTTCTTTTGAGAGATGTTTGATCTCTATTGATGTTTGGCCAAAGAATTTGCTTCCATATAATGATCTAAACTCAAAGGATGGTTTCTTCCATTCACCTTGTTTCTTCTTTAAGATAGAGTAGGAAACAACCTCACAATATACTTATAGATATGATGAGATATGTGAGGTGTTAAAGGATGTGATCTATTTTCATATAGTTTCTCTTTAGTGCATTTTATTTTATAAATTTATTTTTATTCTCTTTTGTTTGAGATACACTTGCACTCCCTAGTATTTAGTTTTTGTTATACTTTTATAGTATTACATATCAATTTTAATATTTCATGGATAAAATAAAAGGTTAATAACTTTTCCTCACCCATGAAAAGTGAGAGAAGTGAACTCAAATGAGCTTTCAAGTGGTAACTATGATACATATAGATTTCAATATATGCTCTATACCTTTTTACAAGGGAGATAATTTGGGGTATTAGAGATGAGATATATAGATTCTACCTACAATTCAAATGGTTCCCATGGATAGAGCCTTGTGACCCTCTTTCCTTTAAACTTCAACACTGCTAAAATATAGATATTAGACATAAGATATCTATAGAGCCTAACTGCAATTCAAATGGTTAGATCCTTAGGACCATATTTCCTTGAAGCTTCAACTTTATTACAATACATATCTTCACATTGCAAATGAGATCATGTAACCATTAGGTTACACTAAGCTCCAATCATATGCTAGTTTGAAGGTATTTTCAGCATAGTTTACTACTTCTTCACTTCCACTCTACATTGAGATCTATCACCATATTCCTCAAGTGCATCATACTTTTTAATGGAGGATAAAATTAAAGATTATTTTATGAAAAATAAAGTATAGACCAGAGATCTATAATATTTCTATGTTATGTTATAGTTTACCCTAGTTTGGTGGAGAAGGAAGAGGATTAGAACATGAATGGTAGAATATAGAACAATACAATATAAGATAGATAACAAAAATAGAATAGACATTCATTTATATATATATTAGACCAATCCTCCTTATATTCATTATAGTATAACATAATGCATAACCAAAAAATACTAAGTATATATGTTTTTCTTTCATACAATGATATCATTATATCTCTCGTATATCTAATATAATCTCACAATATCTATTTATATCTCATGTATCCTTATATATTTCCCACATTATATTTTCATATCCTATATTTTATCCACAATATATGTTTGTGAATACATATACGGGTGTGCCCCTCTTTATTTTCATTCATGGTGGTGTCTCCCTAGTGTTATCGCAAGTCATTTATAATAATCACATTGTGGTTATGTTGTCACTTTGTGTCACCCCTTTCATTTCCCATAAATTATAGTTGATCTGAGAAATTCTAATGGTTTATCATGCTTAAGTGCTTCTAGTAGTTGCATAGCCCCTTTGCCAAGCAACAATAAAAAAATCCATTTGTTAAAAATATCAAGTCTCATAGGTCCAAATGTATCTTGACTCTCAACCTCTACTTCCTTTCATCCTTTTGAGACTTTGGGTTTGAGTCCAATCGAGATTCCTAATCCTGATCCTCTTTCTTTCTTCGATCCATCAAACTTTTAGAACCCGATAAGACTTTTGGACCTTGTTCTGAAATTCCAAATCCATCTCAATTCCCTGCTTTCACTCCCCTTCTATCCTTTTGGGACTTTGATTCCCATTCGAACTTTTGAATCTTGATCAGGATTCTCGATCTTGATCCCCTTTCTTCCTTCAATCTCATTTGACTTTTGAAACCCGATAAGATTTTTGGACCAAAGGTCCAAGTCCAAACCTGATTTCTATCCCCAAACATGATTCCTTTCTTCATCAGAACTTTGAGTTCTCTCTGATGTTTTGGACTTTGGTCCAAAAGCCTGAACCTAATTTTTGTTCCCACTCTTGCCATTCAATTTTTTTCATCTTTAGTTCCTATTGAGATTTGAAACCCAAATAGACTTTTGGACCTCTCGACAACTTTTCACTTTTATCATTAATGTTGCAACAACTTTCTCAACTACCAGATTCAATTCTTGAGGCTATTGGGATGATTTTTAATGCATTGCTTGACAACTTCAAGTAGAAGAAACAACACCCATGCTTCATTTATGTTTTTTCGACTCCTTTCTATCAGAGGGTTGTCCTTAGCCATGTTTTTTTATGTACTTTGTGGGAGTTTCTTCCCTTCATTCACAAATTCATCATTATGGAGGCATGGCTATGGTGTTAGGGTCATTAAGAGGACTTTCAACTCAAGTTTTGAATGGACACATGTCTGCACTTTATTAAATGCAGAGCTTTTGGATAGGGTTTCCTACCCAATCACATGCCCTTTTCTCTCTCACAACCTACAGATGTAT
>VDFB02344694.1:0-22751 GCA_007258455.2 Sequoia sempervirens
AAGATGAATGCATGCAATGCTATGCTAAGATATGATTATGCTGATACTAAACATGATTGCTAAAGTGAAAAATTGCGAGATTATGAAAGCTAAAGATGATAAAGACAATGCTAGAATGCTAGAATGCTAGAATGCAATTAAGTTCTAATGCGCATGTGTTGTAACCAATGCTTGGATTTGTAAGGGTATTTATAGAGTTTTTGAAAGATTCTGATTGGCTGATGTGATCAACGGCTGTGAAAATTCCTGGAAGATCGGACGATCGAAGATGGATGAGACTGGAGAGAAAAATAGAAGAAAATAGAAAGCAGGATTTGTTTCCTTTTTTGAGGGAAGAGATAAGATGAGATGATAAGGATGAATTGTAAAACTCATCTTTTTATGAGATTTTGGAAAGATTTTGAAGATAAATAATGAATTATTAAATTCAATTATTCATTTATTGGTGTCATGGAAGATTTTCTTAATTAAATAAAATATTTAATTAATTAGAAGAAATATTTGAAAAGAAATATTTAAATTTAATTAAATCAAAAGACTTAATTAAATTCAAAAAGTGATAATTAATTAAAATAAATAAAGTGTATTTATTTAATTAATCAAGTAGACATATGAATGCAAAATAATTAAATAAAGTTGATTTATTTAATCATGACAGAAGAATAAAGTGAATGAGCAATATAATTAAATTAATTAAATTTAATCATATGTAGAGGACTTTAGAGGATTAATTAAATAATAAAATATTTAATTAAATGCCAGGATTAGACATGACCAATTTTATGCATATACACTATTTATTCAATGCTTGCAATCCTTTAGAAAATGGTAAAAATTAGGATTTGGAATACATAGTTTGGAAAATTAGAAGCTTAATGAAGTCCAATAAATTAGGGGGACAAAACATAATGTGAAATTGTTAATGTATATAATTTTCTACACTACATTTAGCCCCCACTTTAGTGAGAGTATGAACTTATGCTCAGTCTCACACTAAAGTAGAAAAATATATGTCAAGAGGGGTTCGATTGTCCAAATATTGAAGAGATAGGATGACAAAGGATAAAGGGGGTTGCACAAGCCCCCGGGATCCAAGATCCCATGGCAAACCAACATAAGCACAAAGGAACATATATACACACACATGTATGATATGCAACAATACAAGATACACAAACATACATGTTAGAAATACATGAAGCATACATGATGAAAACACATGATACAACATAACATATGGATAGAAATGATATGAAAAAAAGCATGATGTAAACATGGATTAGACACAAAAACACACAACAAAACATGAGGTTAGTACTAAAAGGATTTGAGTTGGTAAGCAAAAGATACCTTAGTCTTAAATTGTCTCAAATTCTAAATGTCATCCATTGAATAAGGAAAATTCTCCATGAGGACTAAAGTCATGTACATCACTCATGAAACACTTGGATCTACTAGCAAGAAAAGTGTATTATGCTAGGTGACAATGTTAAAAAGGGATTCTCAAGTTTATAACCCAAAAAGCTCCATTATGTTGAATCAATGAACTATCTTGTAAGAAATCGCACCTCAGGGGGTGCAATAAAAATCACCTCAGGGGGTGCCATAAAAATCACCTTAGGGTGTGCAGTAAAACTCACCTTAGGGGGTGCAATAAAACTCACCTTAGCAGGTGCAATAAAAATCACCTCAAGGATGCAATAAAACTCACCTCAAGGGGTACAAATAAATAATGATAAAAAATTGCTAGAACCTCAAGGGGTGTCATGATAACACCACCTCAAAAGGTAACTTTAACAATATCAAAGGGGAAATAATTGATGCATGAAAGGCCACTCCTTAGGGAACATTACACATGACATCACCACCAAGAGAGGACTATTCAAGGAATAGAAAATATCACACTAGGGAACACCAACCGTAGTATTACCATTAAGGAGAAAGTCACATGCCAAGAAAGGTCACA
Organism: Sequoia sempervirens; assembly: GCA_007258455.2. Classification (NCBI taxonomy): domain Eukaryota; kingdom Viridiplantae; phylum Streptophyta; class Pinopsida; order Cupressales; family Cupressaceae; genus Sequoia; species Sequoia sempervirens. The sequence continues at coordinate 1,967 of VDFB02344694.1, forward strand.
ATCTTGCAAGAAATTAAGTCCAAAATTACCACAAAGGAGACACATCAAATGGATTAAGGAGGCCACACTTTGGTTGACAAGGTCAGGCTTCCTAGGAAATGTATGTTATCATCACTAAGAAGGGACAGTTTCTATGTTAACAATAAACATGGGATCATACACTCCCTCTTAAAATGTTAGTGTACTTGCTACATTAACACTTTAAGGAGACAAAAAAGGGATCCCTTACTATAGGGAATGAACCTAAGAGAAGTCTCCCTAACTCCTTGCCCTCCAAGTTTAAGGACAAAGGTGAGTCCAAAATAAATGATGATATGCTTCTTAAATCCTTACAAAAAAGATGATCTGCATAAAATCTAATGCATGTGGTAGTGAGTATAAGTTGATACTACGTCTATCACATGGCAAGGAGCAAAACAAAAAAATGCTAATTTATCACATGCTCATAGTGATCCTCATAAGGATCAAATTTTTTGAAGACCTTTTTTAAAGCAAAAAATTCATCTGTAAGATGGCCAAGTGTTCTATGGTATGCACAATAAGATATGTTTGTACTCTTTCCCTTTTTATCTTCTCATTCGCAAATAGGTGGTAATGTGATAATTCCTGGGCTGAGAAGTGATTGTAAGGCCTTTTTAGTCTTGGTTATAGTATGTATAAATGGTAGCTTCTTAAGTTTATAAGGCTTGAGTTTCTTACTTGGTTGACCAACAGTTTAATGTGAAAGTGGAGGATCTAGAAAACCTAATCTCTTAGTGTCTTCTAACAATGTTTGTTCCAAAAGGTAATGGACTTCATGTTCATTGTTAATGTCACATCCTTGATTGTTCAAGATACTAAAGATTCATCTATAAGTTTGTTCCAAGTCAATGGGTATATTTGTGACTTTATGCTCATATGATTAAGGTTTGGTTGATGTACTTTCTTTTTTATTGATAGGTTTTTTCATGCATGTTGTTTGAGGTATGCCTTGTGGTTCAATTTTAGGATGTAACAAATTGAATTATTGAAGTGGTGGTATGGTAGGATGTTTTGGTATGGGAAATAAGTTGTTGCATTGAGGCTACATTATTTTCAAGGTTATGAAAAGACTTTTGTATGAATTTTTGCATGCTCTCTTTGTCTTGACCTATGACATCAAGAAGAGTTGTAATAGGAGAAGGTGTATCATGGATATCATTATTAGAAGTATTAGCCTCACTAAACACACAACTTGAAATATCAATTAAAGATTTCAAAGACCTCTAAATTTTAAAAAAACACATATTCATTATAAAATTTTGTAATAAGTTTCGGATTGTTAAATAGTAGTTGAAGGGAACTCAGATAGCCACCCCGAATAGAGTTTATTGAAAGTGTTATGTCAGATAAAGCTAATTGATGCCCAAATAATAGGACAAGGTTTCCCAAGGGCATCCGGGTCCTAGTCAAGTGTTTTGAAAGTTCAAAGTTTGACTGTGTACTACACTATTTAAGAATTATGACTCTACTTGCAGACAACTGTAAGATGAAAAGACCTAAAAAATGTTGATTTTTGAATGTAAATTTTACCCTAAATAGTGCACTTTCTTTCACCAAATTAACTAAATGCCAAAAAATTCTTTGGAATATGCACTTATGAAATTCAAATAGAGATCTACAAGTACAGGAAAACTCAGCAAATAGAGACAGATAACCATGAAACTTTTTGTTGATGCACCTATACAAGGAAAAGGTTGCCCAAGGGTGTTTGAGTCCTTGTTTAGGAATTTGAAAACTAAAGAATTGAATGTTTAAGTTGTTGTTTAAGGTTATTGTTCCTATCTGAAAATAGATTTGATAGTGATTGTTTTTTTTTTTAAATCAATGTAAAGGAAATACAAATGTGTGATAATTTTGGAACAAAATGACACTTTTTTGTATGCAATTTTAAAATGAAAATCTGATCTAAATGACTAAACACACTATAATGCAACCTATGATGCAATATTTTTGGACTTTTATGACTTTTTATGATGCAAATATGAAACCCTAAATGAAAGATGCAAAACAAAATGATACAAATCCTAGATCTAAGCTTTGAAAGACTACCAAATCAAAAATTTATGATGTCAAATGACAGGTTCACTAAAATGAAATATAAAAAATGTGGATACCTTAAGTTTACTTTCCAAAACCTAGGGTTGATTCCATCATTTCTAGGATTTCATTAGGATGCAAATCAACAAGGTACGTGGATTGACTTTCAACCTCCAAGATGAGTCAATCAGATTTGGATTTGATCAATTTAAGTCTTAGGAATAAATTGGAAATGATTTGGAGTGATTTCCCTAATTAGACTATATGGCCTAATATGATGAATTAGAAAATCTCAAAGATAAATAGACAAAAACAGTGATTTGCAAGTGGATTTGGAAAGTGCAAATTGATGTGTACCTGTCACCAAAAGTTAGATTTAGCATGCCACGAGGGAATCAGTCACCCAAGGGCGAATGGGTCTTTGATAGGGGGTCCTAAAACCATTTTTATAGTGCTCTAGTGTTGGATCTAAGCTCCTAATTTTTGGTTGTAAACTTGTTGAAATGTAATCAATAAATTCTATAGGTGAGTTTTAATGTCTTGACAAGGTTGGTGACAAAAAATGTAATAATTGAAAATTTTCCTTCAATCTTCTTTTGATCATTTCCAAACTTGTAACCTACACATTCAAAGAGGGAGAAAATGTTGTGCCATATAGGGGCTTGCCTCAATTAAACCTGTGTAAGTGTTCCCAGTTTCACAATGGAAAAATGTGAATGATAAATGATAATGGAAAGGAAGGAATGATGAAATCACAATTCTCTAAAACTCACCACCCTTCAATGGCTACCTTGAAGGAATAAATTCATACACATCTCTTCAATAATTTTGATCTTGCTTGCTTGAATACTTGCATGCTTTGAAGACCTACAAAAAGATGTTAGCTTTCATAAAACATGAACATGAACACACCTAAACCTTTACATGATGTTGTATCTTGAATTGTTTCTATAATTGTCTGAAATGTTGCTATTGACTTGCTCAATAGTGATATTGATCATAAGTTTGCCAATATATTTTCACTTAAATCTCAAATGATAAAAAGACTAGGTATTTATAGGTGTTTATCAAATTTCCCAAAATTAGATTCCAAAATTTGACACTTCATATTTGAAATTTGGATGTTAGAACGCCACCAACAACATATTTGAATTTGGGTCTTGGCTAAGAAGGGGGACCCATACATCCATGGGTGAATGGGTCCTGGCCCAAATAGGACACGCCTAGTTGAGAGAAAAATAAAAATTGGTTGCATTTATTTAATGCTTGCAATCCTTTAGAAAATGGTAAAAATTAGGCTTTGGAATGTATAATTTGGAAATTTAGAAGCTTAATCAAGTCCAATAAATTAGGGGGACAAAACATAATGTGAAATTGTTAAGGTATACAATTTTCTACACTACAATGGGTATATGCTAAAACTTGAGTTTTATGAGAACAAGGTAAGTTATTGAACTTTTGTGTGTCAAAATAACAACATAGTTTCAAAAATAATTTGGTGTATCACCTCATTATAGCTTAGGTTTCATTTCAAGTCATTTCCCACCCATTTTCTTAGCATAACAATAATATTTTAGTTTAGTTAAGGTGAGGTATCAAGGGAACCAACCCTCTCTAGAGACTCTCTCCAACCTAAGGGAAAACCATAGGCCTTAGAGTGTTTCTATGCTTATCAACTAAGGAGAGAGCTTGAATACCCCTCTCTCAAGGGTACAACTTGGCATTGACAAAAGTTTTAGAATGCTTGAGGGACTATTTGGAATAAAACAGTCTTAAAAAAACATTTCTTGTTGATTTTGGTATGTATACCAGTAAATTTGTACTTTTAGAAGCATCTTGAACATACCTAAGGACTCTAGGATAATGGTTTTCAAAGATTTAGTACAAAAATTGAATATGGATAAAAAATCAGAGGGATCTTAGAACCATTTACCTACTTGCAGCTTTCACCACATAGAAGAAGAGGTAGAGCAATTAGTGAGAGTGCAATTCCAATAGTAATTACATTTTATACACCTTCTCCTGGTAGGCCTTTTTAACATATCTTTATAAATCAAACACCTTTGATTCCTATGGTTGCACCTAGGAATCATGCTTTTGTGATTTTTAATGGGAGAAACCCACTCAATCTACAACAACATGATATCTCCATGGTTGCCCTCAAGAGTATCTCATTTTTCTCTAGAGAAGACCAAATTACTCCTATTTAGCACATAAAAGATGTGGAAAACCTATGTGCAGTCCACCATATAACTAAAGAGAGCATTGCAATCAGGCTATTAGTTGTCTTATTGAAAGGGAAATCTCTACATCAGTTTAGATGTCTAAGATTCAACTCAATCAAAGCATGGGATCAATTGGGAGAACAAATGTGCAAGCATTTTGAAGACAATCATACCATTTGTCTTTAGTGGAGTAGATGACCAACATTAAGAGATCTCCACATGAATATATGTTTGACTTCAACTTTCTTTTTCAAAAGACATGGGATAAAATTCCATAACTAGGAAGACCATAAACTAAGTATGAATTTCTATGTTTATTGAGAGCATTAAATAGTGATATATCAATAATGATTCAATCAATGGGTGGAGAAACACTCCAAAATGCATATGAGGTTGCTATTAGAGATTAAAATAGCTTTATATAATCTAGTAAGATTTCTCCTAGGTCTCCAATGCCCATTTTTTCATAAATATAGCCCATTATGAACACTCAAATACCTACAATTTCACCCTTTCTAGCTGCAATCAATCAAATACCTACCCAAGAAAAGGTTGTAACAACACCATATTTTGAATTCCAAGAGATAAAAGGCCTTCTCCAAATATTTGGAAATGAAGTAATGAACCTTAAGAGGAAAAAAAATCAAAGTTACAAACCTTATTAAGCTCCCTATCAGGCTTCATACCAACCCAATCATCCCAATAGGCCTCCATATCAATCAAATTCCCAAGGCCAAAGGTAGGCTATTAATGCAAGACCTTTCCAAGCCCAACCCCAATGATGCAAGCACTTTAAGGGAACTTGTGTATGTCCAAAAGAATTTGGCACAAGAATTATAGTGGTTTTCATGCAACTAGCCACATAATCAAGCTACATGATTGAATGGAGTAATTAACCAAGACTTGGTGGTGCAAAATTTTGGAGTATGAAGTCAATTTTGTTGTTATCCCAACAGTGGTGGATAGTCGACATTGATATCTAGCTAGTGCTTTAGGTACGCACTTGGTGCAACCGAAGGCCTACTATATAGTCATAGGTTGTAATCTTCTACTGAAGGTTGAAATGATGGGGGGTCCTAGGGGGTTGTCACAATTTTGTTTGGGAATCCCTATTTTTGGTAATTTTGACAAATTTTCGACATGTATGAGTTGCACTTTCTATTCTTGGAAAGTTATGTTCAACAAGGACTTTACAACTCAGATTGCTTATGCTCTATTGAAGTCATGTTTTTTGTAACTTTTGAAGATTGTTGTAATTGTGAATTTCTTGAGAAATAATAATATTAAAGATCTTTGCCCCTAGATTTTTCCTAGTATAATATTTACTAGGTTTTCCACGTAAATATTGTGTTAAAGTTGTGCTTATTTTTTTTTTCTATTTTTTGCACTGTAAATTTTCTTACACAAAAAACTTCAAATTTGCATCATGATGCTATTCCTGATACACCATTGCATCAAGGAGTCCCTCAATAATAAACATAAAATGAGACAAACTTTAGGTGGTAAAGGAAAAGTTGTGGGGTAAATCATACTCTCTAATTGCATCCAACACAAGATCTAAGAAGAGTTGTAGATTTGAGACAAAATGTTGATAAGGTTCATGTTTATACTTCTCATAACAATTTTAGCATTACCAAATTATCACCCTTGACAATTTTACACTATTTTTCCCCATAAGTGATTGGACCTAATTGTGCTCCTAATTTCCTATATTATGCATTCTATGGCCCATCTTAACACTTATCAAGAAATTAAATGTGCAAGACCCAAGCATACATTTAATATTTTTCTCCTAGCATTTGGATCCCAAAGATTAAGGGATTTGGACTAAAGCATCCTTGCACCGTAGTCCCCTTAATGTGACCCAAAAATTTAAAGTGTTGGCAATAGTACTTTAATATTTGAAATTTAAATTTTGATTGCCATCAAGATTTATTTTTTGGGAAATTAGAGCAATTTCATATAAATACTAGTATTTCATCATTTTAAACAACAATAAGATCAAGCAATTGTGAAGAAAATTATTATACTTCAAGATCAAGTCAAGAGTATAATTTAGAGATTTATTGCAACATTTCAACATTGAAGCATCATGTCAAGTTTTATGTGAGTTTGTTCATGTTTATGCATACATTTTGCTTGTGAGGACTAACACTTGTAGGTCTTCAAAGCAATCCAAGCCAAATTGTTATCAAGCTTGAGGATATGTGCATGACTTCATTCCTTCAAGGAAATCAATTTGAGTGGTGAGTTGTAGTCCATTGTTGATTCATCATGCATTTGTCATTTTAGCCTCTAGCCCTCAAGCGGATAAGCTCTCTATCATCAATTTTTCCATTATAGAGGTGGAAACACACACATGGGGTTTGGCTGATGGTGCGGGGAGCACCTAGGCTAACCTCCATCTTGTTAATTTCATTTTGGCTTGTATCTGACCTTAGCCAAGTCAGAGGGTTTGTGTATTTGTTTTGGACCTTAGAAGGTCATTGTTGTGCTTAGGTGAATTAGTCATTAGGACTAAGATTCACCAAAGTTTTGTTGTCTTTATTAGTTTTTGCTTTGTTTAAGCCATGTTGGAATTGGAGCCTTAAATGTGTTCTAAACACATCAATGTTGTTAGGAGGATGCCATGAGGTAGTTAAGGGAGTTGGATGCTCAGAATCAAGGAGTTAGAGGTCCTAAGAATTAGGGAGATGGCATAATGGTTTGTTGCCAAAAGTTGTTGCAAAGTTGTCATGTTGCATGCAACTCGGTTACCTTGGATCCCTTAGAAGATGGGAGTGTGGGATCGACCAACATCCCTAAAAACATGGCAAAAGGCATCTATGATGCAAGAGGCTCGAGTTATAAGGATAATAGGTTGTAATTAAGTAGGGTTATGCTTTTGAATAGAACACTGCATTTTCTGTAAATCCCATGTGTTTTGAGGTGACAGTGATATCAAGTGGATTGTATGTACTAATTTGGTATTGGATTTGAGTTTACAAGACATATCTAAGAATTATTTCTTTTGTAAGTAAGTTCATTTGATTTAGTTTAAGTGTTTTGTGTAAATAAGTTAGAGTTTAGGGTCTTTACTATCTTGTTCTGAACAATCAGTCTTTTTATGGCTCCCCCATGAAATCTAGCCACGGGAGCTTCCTGAGATTAGATGGATTTGTTAGGGGAGCCAATTCTCTGTATATACTTAGTGGTAGGAGTCTTGAAGAGTCGAGCATGCATTTTTAAAATCAAACCCTAGGCAAGCTTAGAAGGGTCCGGTTAGGAGTTTGATAGAGAAGAAGTGAAGAGTATAGGCAGGGGTTAGAAGTACAGTACGGAAAAAGCATGGTATTAGGTAGGGTATGATAAAATCTTCACATGCTAAAAGGGTTGAGGTCCAGTCAATCCATTTGTGTGAGAGAGGAGCAAGAAATCAGTGTAACCCTACTAATTAGGTCTTTTAGCCCTATTTGACCTAGATGATAGGAACCAGCGTACGGAGGAGACAGAGGCCTGAAATCTTGTGAATATTTTAGAGAACCAAAAAGGGTATTTGAATATGAAATTTGTTTCCCAAGTTGTTTGGAAAGTTTGAAGAAGAATGGCAAAAAGGTCACTGTCAAGGGCTACAAGGGATTAGGCCTCTTCAAAGCAAAATCTTGAAATCGGTAAGAGTGAAGATTGAAGATCCTCCAAGATGAATCCAATTGGATGTGTTTGGCATGTCTTCAGTATCTTTGATACCCATGCAATCAGTTCAAGGTTTTGAGCTAAGTTGGCACTTAGAGTCTTCTAAGTGTAGGAGAAAGTTGCTAATTCAAATTGGTGTTAGTATTCCAAGGTGAAGCACAAAGTTGAGAAACTCTTGGAGAGGAGTTGAAACAGAGTTTAGTTAATGACCTAAGCCTAACCAGAACCTAGAAGCTATCAGGTTCCAGGAAGAAGACAGTGAAAAGGTCTTTTAGCAGATTATGCAAGCAAGCCTTGGATGCCTGTGAGGTAAGCCCCTATATGGTATAATCCTTCCTCTCCTTCTTAATGTGTAGGTACATATTCGAGGAGAATTAAAGGAATATTTGAAGACAATTCACTCATTCATGTATTCAAACCCTACAACCTGACAAGATCTAGAAACCATGATATCTCAACAATAGAAAAAGATCTGACAATAGGATCTAGAAGAGAGAAGCTACAAATTGGGTACCTAAGGACTATAAAATCATATTTAGGTTTTAGAAACCCATGCTAGGGCATCCTTACTCCCTATTCCACCTAGAATCATCTCAAATTTAAACTACAAGTGAACACATGTTTGTTGTTTCTATTTTGGGTCCTTAAATATGACTATTAGTTTCTAGTTTTTATGTATTTGTATTAAAACAATGCATTTTCATAATTAGTTAGTCATATCATTGTATTTCATATAAATTCATTCCAAATTCCTAAAATTTAGATCCTAGGGTTGACTGGCTCACCTTTCATGTCACAAGTCAATCTCATATCCCAGCCGATCTCAAATTTTAATGATATAGGCCCACGTGGAAAAGTCTTTGAAATACTAAGGTGAAGTCCTAGGAATTCACTTTTTCTACCATATCATTTTGGTGAACCCAACATATTAACATTATAGACCTTCTAAAATTTTAAGCATATCATTTTAGATCTAAGATTAACATTGCATTGTTTGCATTATTCATTTAGATATTCATTATTGCATCAAAAAAGCATAAAAAAACTCAAAATTTTGCATATCATATTGCATTTTAGGTTGCATTAGAGTTAATTTCAGTCATCATAGGTTAGATCTACATCTTAACTGCATTTAAAAATTTGCATGAGGTCATTTTAGATCTGAAATCAAATATGAAAGTGTTCATTGCATTCATTTAGGTATTTTTGCATTTAGTCAAACAGGTGAAAAAGTGCATTATTTTGTTACCAAAAGAATTCAAGATCTCCATTTTCAAAAATTACAAGTTAGAATCAGTAAATTGCTACACTTTAGATCTAGAAATTTCATTTAGAATAGTAGTTTCTTGTTTCGACTTTTTAAATTGCTTGCATACTTACATTTTGCATTGCATAATCATAAAACAATCAAATTTTGGAAAGTTATTCATTGTCAGACCTAAGTTTTCACTTAATAGAACACTTAAACCATAGTATAAACAATTAAACTTTAAACTCAGTCAAAAAAAATTCCAAACTAGGGTGTCCTTATGCCCCTGTCCAGCTAAATTTGGCTCAAATTTCTATTAGACATTTGTTACTATGTTGTCTTTGTATTTTTGTTCTCTAATTTTTTATCCTATGTGGTTTACAATGATTGTTTTGTAATCTAGTGTTCATAGTCATAACACCTTAGTATTTTTAAACTCATATGAGCTTTACGACCTAGTGTCCTATTGCCAATACTCCAATGATATGTAGTTGTAGACTTATGGCATCTTGTGCTATTGTTACATTTTTTGTGCATCTTAAATCATCCAACTCTTTCATGCAAGGTATTGTCAATACCCAGACCGTTTTGGACCCCATTCCTAATCTCGTAATACTCATGAAAACTTTACAATCAAGAATCTTTATGGAAATTAAGATTGTTGTTTCCCATGTGCTTTTCAATGAGAAATTGAAACAATTAGACAAATATTTAGAAGGATTACAAGACTATTTAAGCATTCAATCTTTACCAGCATAAACAATGCCTATAGTGGATAGCCTTAGGAAGTTGATCAATGATGCCCAAGGAATGGAGGTTTTACATGGTCTAGCTCACATATTAGATGCTAACATCTCTACAGTAGCTATTTGTGCTTAGGCATTAGGGTATACTCAAAACCAAGGAGGAAAGAAAATTCCCTCCCTACAACTATACCTTCTATTCCTATATTTACATTGCCAACTGTAGCTTCAATGATAGAAAACACTAATGGCATAACTCCAAGCTTAGGGCTTCCTAATGGGAATCCTTATAGTTTTATGACATCATATGGAACACCTCAATATTTGTCACCTGTCATAAACATGCAAGATAGTAGTCCACCAAACATTTACACAAATTTTCCATATTCACCAAACTCTCAAATCATGTCAAATAATGATTTAGTCATAAACCAACTTTTGAAAAATGTATCACTTCAAAAAAAAATATTTACATTTAATCAAAATCAAAATGGAAAACCACCACAATATCTTAAGAGGAGCTCATTGTCAATTGAAATTTTAAACACCCATGCCTCAAAGCATAGAGATACCCTGATTTGAGAAATATAATGGTAAAGGAGACCCTAATAATCATGTATCAGCTTATATGACATTGTACAATGACTTCATCTTTGAAGATAAGCTCCTAGCTAAACTCTTTCCTAAATAATTTAAAGGCATGGCCTTGGAATGGTTTTTCTCATTGACAAACAACTCCATAAATTCATTCAATGAATTGATTGATGCATTCCTCCAACATTTTCAAGTAAACATTGGTCCTCAAATTACATTAACTGATTTAATGCATTAAAAACAAGGAAAAAATGAAAAGGAAATAGACTTTATAGGGAGATATCAGTTACTTTATTCACAAATCAGCTACACTCTTCCTGATGATGATGTTCAAAGAGTTTTATAAGGAATTTCTAACCTAGAAATAGGGATAAGATATTGTTAATGAAATACATGTCCTTTACACACTTGTGTACGACTCTTTGTGATTATCAAATATTGATTAGTCAATATGAAGGTACACGACTCATTGACTCCTATTGATCAATCTAAATCCATACCTCAAAATAATAGTCAACCATTCAAGAAGAAAACTAAGAAATTTATCAAGATAAGCACACCTCACACAACTAATAACATTGAACCATAATTTGTAGCCATACGTTCAACTCCTTATCAATTTAGGCCAAGAGATAGACAATTTACCCAATTTCTTGATTCTCTACATTTGATCATGTTGTAATTTTTAAGTAAGAACCTAATCCAGATACCTCTAATTAGACCCGTGGACATGACCAAACCTTTACCTTCAAAATTTAACTCAAAAGCATTTTTTCAATATCATCGTACACTTGGACACAATACAAAATGTTGTATGTGTCTTAAATGTCAAGTACAAGACCTCATTGATTCTAATCACATCTAGTTGGCCGATGTTAATGATAAAGGAAACAAGTTTGTAGTTGCCCCACCCAATCACAATTTACAATTTTTCATGAATCCAATGCCAAATCATACATCCAACTTTGTGCAAGCTTTTGATGATAAGAATGATGATGAGGATGGTCTAGATAATATGGTTAATCTAATAGATGTTCAACCTCGTAAGGGTCAAAACACTTTTTTACTTGACATTTCTTTCACACACATTGATGCATCTATACATGCACCAAATGGTCCTCTCTATATTGTTAGACATACTAATGATAAACCTACACTAGGTATACTCATTGATCCCACATTTCTAGAGAGCCTGATCATTGAGGAATTCTTGTTTGTGCATGAACTTTATAAAGATTCTTATGAACAACCAAAAGCATGGTTAAAAACTCATGATGGTTTTTCTTTCCCTACGATAGGTTTGATAACTCTTCCACTTAAATTTGGATCAAAACAACTAGATTTATCATTCTCTAGCATCTCGACATTGTACCAATTCTATGTGAAGCTAGGTTATGCATGGATACACTCCATGAATACCGTCCCATTGGTAACCCATAAGTGCATAAAGTTCCCATTTAAAAATCAAGTATATATAGTTCATCATAGTGGGTTTAATCCTTCGGCTTCCCATGGAAACTTTTTATTGGACTATTTTTGGCCTCAACCTATGGAACCTATTAAGCCTTGTGAGGATTTATTTTTTAGGTCATATCAAAAGTTTAATGCAAAGTGCATAATAGAGTTATCCCTTAGAAATATCCCACATGATAATGATAGGGCTATGTTTTTTCCTCCCACTACATAGGTTGTGGATGAACCCATGTCCAAGGAAAATACCCTCCCAAATACACCAATCATTTATGCTACAATTCCTCCACCCATATCATGCAAAAGAATAAGAGATAATCACATGATTAACTTGTGCCACCAAAAGAGAAAAAAATTTATAGAACTAAGGAGACAACGATTTCCCAACCCCCAGTGGTCCCTTTAGTTCCTCCTTTATAAATTGAGAACCACATAAGAAGAAACAAAAATTCTAAAGAGTGTAGGCGTAGACATTGTGTTATTGCTCGTCAATTGGGTGAAAACAATACCCGATGATCAAAAACCTATTCAAACAAATCAAGATGAATTATGATGTAAGAGATTTCTTGCAACTCTCAACACACTTCAAGATCACAAGAAAAAATTCTAGAAAATGATTCAAACAATGCAAGAATCAACAACTAAGAATGCTTTTATTGATCCAAATCTCATGTAACACATGGAATTATGACCAAATGAAATTACAATATTTTAAACCCTCTAGAATGATGGAAAACATCAAAAATAAGATTTAAATGCTTGATACAAACTACATAATCATTCACGAGTAATTCTTCTACAATCCCACTTCTTCTTGCAACTTCATTCTTCTCCTACCCACAACCTTCTTCTAAAAAATCAATAGCACAATGTTCTTGCAATATTTCAAAATTATTTGTTGTAGTATTTCACCCCAAACTGCAACAACAGAGTCTCCACACCTCTCCCAAGAAAAGCTATTCCCAACTTCTCACACACCAAATTCTGAAAAATGAAATCAAAACAAAATTGTCAAAATCACCTCTCTCTAGCAACCATGCTATCTCCATCAATCTTGTAACTCCTCTTCCATGCCCAACCTAGGAAAAACCAATTAAAATTCATAATATAAAATATTTACCTCTCCAATTCATGTTCAAATCACTCCCAAGAAGGAAGGCCATCACTAGTCGACACAATGATTCTCCACTCTCAAATAGGAGCCCATTTTGAAAAAATGCTCAGCCAACACAACATGCGCATCCAACTCCTACCTATAGTTGATGAGGAAATTTAAATGATCTGCAATATTTTGTAACTCCCAAGAAACCCCACGCCCCAAGTTTCCTTTTTCCAATTTAAACATTAAAATTGCATTTCCAAGACTCTCTCCCACTACAACTCTTGCAACAAATTTTTTCCAATTATTTAAATTCTGATTTTTGACTAAGATAATCAAATTATTACTCAAAACATTATTTAAACCATGTAACATAAAAAATTTAATCTTTCTGGTTGATGCAATATTGCTTGCAACCATAGATGCTCCTACATCATTCACCCATGGTAGAAAGAAAAGTGACCCTGTCAGTTCTCAAGAGGAAAAACAAGTCGATTAAACTTAGCTTCTAACAATCAAGATGAGTCTTCAACAGGTCTTCCAAACCATTTTACCAAGTATTCAAAGTATTTGTTATGCGCTCCTACTCACACTGCTATCCAAAATTGCTTCTATCTTCTCCTTCTTTGCAGTAGGTGCTAGTATATGTAATTGTTCACCTATTGTACCTTCATCACTTCTAGCTTTATGAAACTTTGTTAGATATGAAATATTGAGCTCACTAGGCAACTATACTTCATATGCATTACCTAAATCATGCTTGCTTACAATTTTACAAGGCCCATACTTCTTTATTTTCAGCTTGTTGTAGGTACCAACTAGAAATATTTCTATTCTTAGGTGTACCATTACTTCATCACTAACCTAAAACTCCTTGTGTATCCTCTTCAAATAAGTTTTAGAATTATACTGAAAATTCATTTTAATGATGTGATTTCTTACCTCTTTATGTATGCTCTTCATATGATCAACAAATTCCTCTACTTTTGCACTCTACTTCTCACTTTTATCCATCCTTTTTAAATCTGAAACATCTTTTGGGTTTCTTCTATAAACTATTTTAAATGGGTATTTACCTTTACTCCTATTAACCAAGTTGTTATATGAAAATTTTGCTTGAGGTAGAACCAAATCCCACCCCTTTGGATTGTCTCCAACTAGACTTCTCAACAAATTTCCCAAGCTTCTATTCACCACCTTTATTTTCCCATCAATTTGAGGATTGTAGGTTGAACAAAAATTCAAATCAGTCCTTAGCTTCTTACATAATCTCCTCCAAAATTATCCCACAAACTTTGTATCTCTATCTGAAACTATGCTCTTCGGTAGACCATGTAGCTTCACTACTTCCCTAAAAAAAAATTTGCAACATGCACAACATCATTAGTCTTTTTACATTGAATGAAATGAGTCATCTTGAAAAATATATCTACCACCACAAATATTGAATCATATCCCTTTTGGGTCCTTGGTAAAGAAATAACAAATTCCATAGTAATCTCTTCCCATGGCCTCTTGGGTACCAATAAAGGCTGATATAAACCTCTATTCTGACTAGTTCCTTTTGCCACTTGACAAATCTTGCAAATTTGCACATATTTTCTGATATCTTTCTACAACTGAGGCCAAAAATATTGCTCTCCAACAAGTGATATGGTCTTATCAAAACCAAAATACCATGCAAGTCCTCCACTATGTCTTTCCTTAATCAAATTCATTTTGATGAGGAACACACCGCCCAAAACGCATAGAAATCACAACAAAAAATACCAACACAGAAGATGCGAGATAAAAAAATGACTCACTTTCAATTATTTTTTAGAAAATGAAATTACAGATTCAAATCTTACATGCTACAGCCTCATGGGCTTGATTCATTGCAACAAAATCAACTTTGAAAAGAAAATCTACTATTTAGAGCCACAATTTGCACTATCAGGGCCACCTTCTACAACCCCCACTTAACCCTTTTTATTTTCCCACATAACCGCCTGAGAATATTCTAGAAAGTTCAAATTTCCCCTTTTTGTTTTGGTGCCAAAAGTCTCGCTGTTTGATTTTTGGCCGAGGAAGAAATTTTTATGAAATTCACTTTTTAGAGGACCAACTTCGTGGGGCCATAACTTTTGATCTGGGTGTCCAATTTTCTATTATTGCATATCGTTGGAAAGCTCTCTACGAGCTCTACAACACTCAAACTGATTGTAGGTCAGTTCAGCCACTTTTTGCACTATTTTGAGGCCTCTAAAGTTTTATCTCTGAATTTGAAGCTGCATTGGAGAAATTTCTCAAGATGGAAACTTTAATTTCTCCCAAACCGTGCAGGGTATTGAGGTGATTCTTTCACAACCGGAAATTTTTTCCAGCTCTGCTCCTTGGGGTAAATTTTCACGTCCATATGAGTTTGTTTAGGCTGACTTACTAAAAATAGTAAGTTCCTATTTTTTGCTATTTTGATACCTAACAATCTTATACCCCCTAAGTGCCATCATGGGACTCAAAACAACTAAAGAAAATAAAGAAAACATTTTTTTTGGGTGATGCAAGATTTCCCTACATCATTGGATGCTCTTGCATTAGATACCCAAGGTAATTTGAAAAGTGACCCTGTCACTTCTGAAGAGTTAGAGGGAAACCAAGACGGTTAACCTCAACTTTAGATAACCATGATGAATCTTCAGCAGGTTTTCCTCTCCATTTCACCAAGTACTCTACATATTGCCTATTTCTTGTGCTTCTACCCACATGGCTATCCAGGATTTCTTCTATCCCTTCCTTCTCTAAAGTAGGTGTTGGAATTTTCCACTGTTCTTTTAGCAAACCCTCCTCTATATCACCTTCATGATACTCTGTCAAATCAACAATGTTGAACATAGGAGAAATGTTTATTCCACTAGGCAACTCTACCTCATAAGCATTTCCTGAATCATGCTTCTTCATGATCTTGCATGGTCCAAACTTCTTCATCTTTAACTTGTTGTATGTACCAACTGGAAACCTTTCCTTTCACAAATGAACCATGACTTCATCTCCTACTTGAAATTCCTTATACCTGTTGAGATGATGGAGTCACAGTGTCCCTAATGAATTTTCAGTCTTCAATGGAGGACCTTTGCCAAGAAAGATATTCAACCACATAGAAAGTGTTGCAACAATGGAATGCAAATTAGAGATTCTATTATGATGATGTGTTATTTACAAGAGTACATGTGCCCGATTAAATAGGCAAGAGTGAGAATTAGAATGCATAATGTTGCCAAGTGTCAAAATCACACTACATGTGACAACATATGAACCCTACCTAGGAAATGATAAAAGTTCTAGAAGGACAACTCATCTTCTAGAAAGAATCTTATCCCTACACATGAAAAGGGGAAATTATCCCATTATTTAATGATTTATCTAAATTATGCAACCTAGGACTAAATTAATGCAAGACCTAAGCTAACTTATGCTAGTGTAATAATTAGTTAATTACACTAACACCCCCCATAAGTGCAACTTAAGGAGGAAATGCAATGATTATGCAAAGATGATGGGTCCCAGCTACGAGGCCATGTTAGGTACCCATTTACATGATGAAGATGCAGCTAATCTCCCACAACCGAAGAAAAGGGGAAAACCCAGTGGGAACAAAACCCCTCTCCAAATAGGAGATGAAAAAAGCAAAAAAAAGATGGAAGAGTGATGATTGGAGGACTCAACATCACCCCCCCAAGGACTACAACCATCACAAAGATAAAAAAAATAGGTGACAAGATCTCCCCCCAATAAAGGAGAGTAGTCCCCTCTCGAATTTCTTCAAAACCTGTGATGAAGTGAGAAGCCAAGTCTGCAAAACCTGATGTAAACCCATCCAGATGCCACAAATCTGAAGAGATGTGTGAATCCTGCCCTGCTAAAACAAATCTCAACTGAGAGGTAGATGAGGAAGAAGATGGAGTCGAGAGAAGAGCCAAATCAAGCCAACCACCACAACCCTAGCAAGGAGGATTATAACGGATTCCTACCCTAGAGTCTGGAGAGTCAGGAGCAAGTTCAACACGATCCCAAAACTTGGTAAACTTGTACACCCTGGAGTGATGATATGCTTCTCCATAGGCAACAAGTGTGTCAAATTGATCCCTGATAATGGCTAGATCTGATGTGAACTCAATTTTCAAACCCTCCTGAGCAAGTTGATAAACTAAACGAAGATTGTGGGCCATTTGAGGAATATATGCAACATCATACAACTGTCCCCCCTCCAAAGCAACATCACAAATAGTAGCAACATTAACAATGTCTGCATTTGCAGTGAACATCCTATCAAACTTTGAAGGTCTCATGGAATCCCAAAGAATATGATCCTGAGAATAAGTGACATGTCATGAAGCACCTGAGTCAATGACCCAGCCTTCCCTTCTCTCAACTAGAGTAGTGATCAAAGCATTTTCCTTGCCATGATTCTCAGTTGTGGCAATCCCTGCAATGCCTGAAGATGAATCTTCATGAGAAGAAGAGTGAGGTGATTTGATAGGAGGAAGAGTAATGTTATGATCTTTAAGAATCTGTCTCAACTCATGTATCTCCTTCTTAAAACATGTCTCCTCACTATGACCAAGTCAATTACAAAAACTGCACTTGGGCCTCTCCCTCTTAGGCTTTTCTTCCTTGTGTTGTGATGATTCAAAAAATCTTGTCTTAGATTTTCCCTTGTTCTTTCCTTTTCCTTTGGATGGTACTACAACAAGAGAATGAGACTTTGAAGATGTATTAGCTTGATTGAGTTTTGATTGTTCTCTAGTCAGTCGCTCACAAAAATTCTTGAATGAAGGCATTACAAAACTGTCTCCAAGACCATCCAATGTAGAATAGAAGGAAGTAGCAAAATAAGAGAAATAACCTCTTAATATGGAAAAGATAATGAAGATACATTCCTTGTCAGTTTTATCTTTGCCATAGCTAGATAGTTGTGTCCTCAAAGACTTGAATTTTACCAAATAGTCTTCGATGGAGGGGAACTAATCAACTGAGAGTGAAGCAATTTCTGACTCTAACTGCAAAGCTCAAACATCGCTGACAGAACCAAACAAATCCTTGAGTTTATCCCAAACCTCCTTAGGAGTTTTGCACCCCTCAATATGGAAAAACAAGGAGTTGGAGACATGAAGAGAAATAAGTCCCATAGCCTCCTCACACTTGATTTAACGTTAACCATAGGCCCTTCGACTAGAGGAGATGTTGCATGCTGACTTTCCATGTATGATAATTATGGGGTGTGAAAATCTCAAATCCTATATCTGCCATTAGAGAAAGAAAAACTATACAAGACAAAAATATCTGAAAGGAACTATTGGAATCTGATGATATATCAATTATCAACTAAAATGAAGCCCCCTTGATACAAACAACTCCCTCCAAAAAGTAGGATGTTCAAGTGAAGACAAAAAGAAATTAAGGTGACAAAAAATCAAGACACTTCACCTAAAGCTGATTCTGAAAGGAAATTTTGGACTAATGAAAAAATAGACTGCAATACCTCTCTAATGCTGCGAGAATGGCAGAAATTCGATAAACTGAACAAGAGATATCACCTTCCAAGCCCAAATTAGGGTTTTCACTTCAACTGGATAGAATTTTTAATGGCAGAAAAATCTAGAAAAACAGAGTGTACCACTAAAAACTAGACTCCAAGAGCTTTCCAATGGTATATCGTTTGCCAAATTTTGATATCGTATGCGAAAGATACGGCCTCCATAAGATCATTGCTAGAATTGACTTGAATAGGCTAACTAGGCACAAGAATAGAGCACCTGGGGGCTAAAAAAAATAAGCCCTTGGTTGTTGATGTGACCGCAGGCATAGCAGGGGAAAAAAAAAGTGGCCCCCAGATCAGGTGGCGTCGAAGCAGCGGATGAGCGGAGTGGTGGTGGTGTGACTGGTACAAGGTGGTGGCGCCACTAGGAACTAGCAGAGCCCTCAAATCTCCAGGTGACCAGGGCTAGGGCTGAAGTTTTCAACAATCGATGGGTGCCCGGTGTCGGTGAAAGTGTCGGGAAAGAACTCTGGCGATGGTGACAATGAATAGAGATAGGGTTGATGGCGGATGACGATGGCTAATGGTCGATGACGTAGGGAAACCAATTGGTGTCTGCAGGTGGTCGATAGATGCCGACTGCAGATTTTTGAATATTGCAAAAAATTGCAATTCAAATATTTAAATAAAAATAACAATAAGATATAGCCTGCCGACGGGTGAAAAATAAAACCTGAAACACTATAGTCTGAATAAAATAAACCCTGCCAACTGTGAATTTAAATAGCCAGTCACTCAAACAATAAAATAAAAATAGCCTGATGATCTAAAAGAAAATTGCCATGATGGAGGACTGAAAGGGGGATTTTTTTTCAGAAAAATTGTACGGATGGTACAAAATAATGCAAACCCTGGATTGATACCTCAATGGCTCTTGGTTGATATGTCTCTGATTTTGATGATTGAGCAGGTGATCTATGGGTTTTGAGGCTTGCTAGACGCAATGAAGAGGATGAAGAGAGCCTGATGTGCACCAGAAATCAACTTGGCTCCCGGGTAGAACCAACTAGCCTGCAAGAAAAAACTCCAAGCCTGCAAAGAATCTCGCACACCAACTTTCTTGATCCTGAGTTGAGGTTTCACTGGAAAAGCTCTGATACCATGTTGAGATGATGGAGTCATAGTGTCCCTAATGAAGCTGCAGTCATCAATGGAGCACCTTTTCCAGGAAAGATATTCAACCACACAAAAAGTGTTGCAACAATTGAATGCAAAATAGAGATTCTATTATGATGATGTGTTATTTACAAGAGTACATGTGCCTAATTAAATAGGAAAGAGTGAGAATCTAGAATGCATAAGATGTTTCCAAGTGTCACAATCACACTACATGTGACAACATATGAACCCTACCTAGGAAATGATAAAAGTTCTACAACAACTCATCTTCTAGAAAGAATCTTATCCCTACACATGAAAAGGGGAAATTATCCCATTATTTAATGATTTATCTAATTTATGCAACCTAGGACTAAATTAATGCAAGACCTAAGTTAATTTATGCTTGTGTAATAATTAATTAATTACACTAACAATACCTCATTTTTTGATCTATCAGAGCCTTATATTGTGAGTTCATCTTATTGATATGTTTCTTCACCTCTTCGTGCAAATTCTTTAGGTGCTCAGCAAAATCTTCAGCCTCAACACTACTCTTCTCCCCCTTATCCATCTTTCTCAGTTTAGAAGCAGTTCTTTGACTACTCCCATATACAATCTAGAATGGTGATTTACTAGTGCTCCTATTGACAGAATTGTTGTAAGAAAATTCCACCAGTGGTATAGTCAAATCCCATCCCTTGGGCTTATCTCCAACTAAGCATCTTAGCAAGTTTCCCAAACTCCTATTCACCACCTCTATTTTTCCATCAGTCTATGGATGGTGTGGAGAACTAAACTTTAAATTTGTCTTCAACTTCTTCCATACTGTCGTCTAGAAATAACCAACTAATTTGGTATCTCTATTTGAAACTATACTCTTTGGTAGACCATGTAGTCTCACCACCTCTCTAAAAAACACTCTGCAACATGAACAACATCACTAGTCTTATGACACAGAATGAAATGTGTCATCTTTGAAAATATATCCACCACCAC
>VDFB02344696.1:0-20537 GCA_007258455.2 Sequoia sempervirens
CTAATTCAGCTCAGTTTTCCTCATTGTATACGATTGTTCTCAAATTGTAGTGGTGGTCACCATACTTTCTATGTTTAGATAATTATTGTCCACCTATTACATCAGATGACTAACTTGTGTACATATTTCAAACAATAGTTAAATATTAGCACAGAGCTAGAACATCAAATACACCACCTTCAAACTTAGCTCCTGGGGTCAAAGATATCAGCTTTCCAATGGAACTAATTTGTTTCTATCTATATTTGATTATTGAATGAACTCAAGGATCTTTCAACTTTCCAATCATGCACTAATCTCGAGAGCTTCTTGCTTCTTTATGCAAGCTTATATTATGAATTTCTATAGATTTGGAGTCATGGTTATTGAATGATATTAGGAAATATTTGGAATTGTTGTAAAAAATATGGAATCCTTGTCATTGATTATCATTTTTCATACTTTGGAGTCAAAACCTAGATTTTGATATTTTAATTTATCTTTTAGCTATATGTACAAGCCTTTAGTAGTATGACATTTGAAGGGAAGAAGTCATGGGTTGTCTTTTTATTTTCTTGAAAGTTGTTTTCGATAGTTAATTTTTAGGTGATGTTTAACACTTTGATGTATAAGAGCTTTTGTGGGTTATCTTATTTGTGATAAATTTGTACTATTTGTAGGTTGGCATTGGAATTAGGCATCATAATTAAAAAAAATCACAAGCAATTTTGAATTGGACAAGTGGGCCTTGAACTTAAACTTGACATAAGCATTTTTAAATGCTTATTGTAATAGTCTAGATCATCTGTTTGTTCCTTTTGTTTTCTTTTTAGGCCAACTAGATCAATTCAGGTTTAAAATCAATCATTTTTCTAATTTTTTCAAGGTTGGACTAAAATTAAACACTAGAAACTTACTAGACTTTGATTTTGGGCTAAATTTGAACGAGACAAACTCATACATAGTATATGTTGCTTAAAAAAATTCACTTCTATTTTGGGGATTAAAAAGAACTTCTGCCTTCATTGTTTTGTATTTTTTTGCAATTGGTGTCATTTGAATGTGTATTCACTTCTCTCGTGCCACTCAGCAATCTTGAGAATCAAAAGTATTCTTTTAACATTGGTTATCTAAAACCATCCACACATTCTGATTTGGATCTAAAATTAAACAAGCATGCTAGTGTGAAGGAAAGGCATTGCATATGTTCCCTCCTAGTGCTTTACGGAATCTAGGCAATAAAACCACAAATGTACTTCTTCAATTTTTTTATATTTAGAGGGCTTTCCTCCCTACTCCAAATGGAGGGAATGAACCAAGCATTAATGAGATAAATCCAACCTCTTCTGAACCACTATATAAATTTGTGATTGCAAGAAAAGTTTGCAATAAATAGGAAGTAGTAGATGATAGCTCTCCCCCAATATCTTTATGATACTTAAATCCCTTGTTTTAAGGGTTGGGAGACCTCTTGAGGGAGTTTATCATAGTATCCCCTGAACCATATGTCCTTACTACAACCCTTTGTTTTAAGGCTACAATCCTTTGCTTTAAGGCTACAATCCTTTGTTTTAAGGCTACAATCCTTAATACTTATTGGTACAAGAACAGACATTTTGAAGTCGCCCCACATTTGTACTATTCAATGTAGTAATAGAATAAATCCTTAAGGTCTCTGAATCTTTAAGATTTTGAGATTCAATGGTCCTAAGAAGTGTTTGATGTGGAGGGGAGCCAGTGTTGCCAAATCTCTAACTATTCATTTTGTCTTAGTGTTCAGAGAAATCTGATTTGGGACTTAACAATTATAGCCATTTCTAACCTAGGGTTGTGGAATTTGTGAGTCAATCAAATACATTGCTTGAATCTCAAACTTTGAAACAAACATTCAACAAGTCATCAAAATTTTAAACCCTTTGAAAAGAGAAAATATTATTGAAGAGTCTGAATATTACTAGTTGTCCATAGGGATTTCATCCTTATAGGCTTCTAAATATTTGGGCCCATATCTCAATGTTTTTCTCTCCAAAGTGAACCTAGTAAAACTATGGCCTTAATTCTTTTATTTTCACATAATGGACATTGCGAAATGAAAAAGAGCTAAGACATAGACAATTAGTTTGGAATTTAAACAAGATGTGTTGATGTTGTAAAAATAATCCATTTAACCAAGATTAAATCAATTGAACCCCACAAATGTGCATGTTATCTTTTGTCTTATGGTTTTCCACGCAAACATTGGTCTTTTGGTTTGACATACTCATAGGGTAAAGCATGTTCTTCACTATCTTGGTCTTGAAAACAAGGTCCCTCTTAGGTTCATTTAGGATCAAATCAAGCACTTCATCCATCCTGAACATTTATCATCTTCATCCCCCAAACAACTTTAAGAGCTTTCGAAAAATTAAAAATTATAGACTTGGGTAAATCATCAAACACATCAAAATCACCTTGTTTAGTTAGGAGTGCGAGAACGCATCCCTTCTCATCCCTCTAGTTAAATTAGCACCCCTTTGAACAAGTTCACCCTAAGGTAACATATAAAATCTTGGGAGCTACAAGTTCATTATCCAAATCAAACCAAATCCAAATAAAAATCTAAAAATCCTAAAGTCTAGTATTCCTCCAAATTTCTCAAAAGTTCAACATTGATATCATTCAACCCTTTCATCTTTCATCTTATCATTGGTCCTAAATTCCTTCAAGGTTAAAAAGGTCAAAACACAAAGAAAATATGGAATAAAAGCTTGATTCATGCATCATGAGTGATCTAAGTCAACCAAACTATCAAATCCTTACAATACCAATTGACTATCAAAACTCACATTTATACAATCCATACATGGCATCATTATCTCCTAAAAACTTCAATGATACAAAAAATGTGAGTATTCCAAATCTAAATTTTGGATCACCTTTTCCTTTTTTATATTTAAACCAAATTCAAAACCTACAAATCTATCAACCGAACAATCAATTCATGAGTCTTCAACAAAAAAAAATTATCCCACCAAATCAATACATTCCAAATGTGAATATACCAAATACAAGCTTACCAAATATGGGCATATCACATCCACACTTGGAGAACTTTGGGATAAATATTTTTTTGAATCACACCAATTTTTTTCAAAGTCCAATCAATATGTTAACAACTCCATGTATTGATCCAATTCAAGGTAACACTATGCAAAATCAAGGCTACCTAAATCAAAGCAATGTACTTAACAATCAGAACAATGTTCAATGCCAACCTACAATGCAAAATATAAACATCATCCCGAATCAAAACATTGTCCAAAATCAGTTTGTGCATGATCCCATACAAGCACCACAAGTGTACATTCCAAATATGCTTGCTCAACAACCAAATCAACTATATCAAGGTTGTGAAGATCAAAATAGAGATCAATTTTTTTGACACCAGATTGCTTCACTTACCAAAATAGTTGATTCATTTTTCCAAGAGATATCTCCACCACAAAATCTACAAAATCCCCCATTGGTTAAACCATGTCATCAAAACTATCCCCAACCACATCAAGAACAATATCTCCAATGTCCAGAGGTTGGATATCAAGATCAACAACATCAAGCCCAATCACATCCTGAAGATCAATCACCACATCTCAAAATTCAATCACCACAAGGTCCATTTAAAGTAAAAATTTCACAATGTAACAAATATGAATACACTCCTTTTGGAGAGCCAATTGAATCCACATTACACAAGCTAGTTAATACAAAAATCATCACTCTTCCAAAAGGAAGTGCTTTCAACTTTATCATAAACTTCCCTTTGAATAAGGGTGGATCTTATTGTGAGTATCATAGAGACAATTTCCATAAAACATTAAATTGTATTCAACTCAAAAATCTCATCCAAGCCATTCTTGATCAAGGAATAATCATCGTTTAGGACAATGATCAAGATTCAACCGCTAGTGATAGTAGTGAAAATCTATCCACCACAATTATTGAAAACAATAATCAAGATCTGTCTATCCATAAGAACCTTGAAGATGTTTTTACCTCATCCAATGATCAAATCAACATACATCAAGAGTCAATTTTTAGTCATGACCAAAACCCCTCAACAATATTCTACAATGATCTATTTCAAGGAGTGTTAACATTCTTTGATCCTATTGACACAATCCAAGATCCATCCAGCAATGATCATGTTGAAGATGTCTCTACATCACATAATGAGTTAGAGGACATATCTCAAGAATTTATTCCAAAGAATGATCATCATATTTTACAAAATTCTAGGAATGGTCCTTTCCAAGACATATTGATATCCTTTGACCTTATGGTTGCAGATATTGAAGGAATCCTCAACTCAACACTTGATGCAAATCCCCTCAAAGATCAAGAAATTATTGAGTCACTACCCATGCCTAATGAAGACATCCAATAACCCTTTATGAGAAATCCATCCTTTGAAATTGACCCATGTTAAGAAATTGATCCAAAGCATGTCTAAAGAAATTCCAAAGTTAATCAAGATCAACAATCTACATCTCCAAGATGTTACAATGATCTAATGGACACTCTCCAATCTATACAATATGTCACAAATGATGATCATAGCCAAATAACACATACTCCATCTACCAATCAGATGATTTCTTTGGATGGATATGTAGATGATATTCATTTAGAACAACATTCATTTACTCTTGAAATTATTACACAAAAAGAGCAGGTTATTGATTCCTACAGTCAAACTGAGTTGTCAACATTGGGATCATATATGTCCCAAATTTAGATTGAGGACATCATGTATGAAGATATCCAACATTATCCACTCAAGGAAACTAGTAAGACCAAACAGTATATTCTAGAATCATTTATCAAAGGATGCTTGCTCAATAGGATATCTTGAAAAGAGAAGAACCAAAGAACAAAGGTTCTACTACCACCATAATGGGGGAAACTATGTCTCAAGAAAATGTCAACATAGGGAGCATGAAGAATGTTATCAAAGAAAAATAATTTGTAAAGTATGAATTAAAAATAAAATACATATGGATACGAAAAAATAAAAAGTTAGAACATCCCTATCAAACTCCATTAGTCAAAGAAACTATGAGGCAAAATAAAAAATGGAAAAGTATCCATCAAAGATGTCCATAAAGGCAACAACAGGCTTCTCAATCAATGTACAAAGTATATTAAGTAGTTGGTCCTAATTCTAAGCACATTTATGTATCCACCCATCATTGCTCATCTTCCCAAGTTTAGAGAGTCAAAGGTTCCAAACTATGAACCAATCCATCTTTTATTCCTAACCGTACTCCACCATCCACTACTCCATGCATGATATCCAATTTGTAGTGCCCCTTAGTTTGATTTAGTTTTGGATAGTGACTTAGATGTATTTGGACTTTATGATACTATTTGATGGCATTTGTATATTGCGATACCTTGATGCTTGTATGATGATACTTGATGACACTATTATATCTAATGTTTCATGCTTATATCATGGTTAGTAGATCATTTTAATTATTTATGTGAGTTATCATTAATATGAATATTATGTGTTTATTGGATGTATGTTCTATCATAATTTGATATTTGTTATTATGTGTCGATGTATTGATGAAGGGGAGCAGGGTCGCATCACTCGCTTACGAGTGCCCTGCGATGCTACCATTTTTTCCTTCACGGTGTGATTGAATGTTTTCCCTATGCACATGTTCGACCATGTGATTTTCTATAGGTTGAAAGTACGAGGCATCGAATCCACCTGAAATGCCAGGTGTGAGCATGCCTTAACCCCAATGGAGGTTGTTGATTCATAGGTAGGATCAGGTCCCCCATGTTGATCCATCATCCTCATCGAGGATGAGTATCCGTGTGTCACACCATATCAGTAAAGTTAGTTTGTGTTGGTTCGTCAATTTTGTTGTTGTCTTACTTTTTGTTTCACTTGTGGTCTAGTTTTTCTTGACATTATGTTATCTAAGTAATGTGATTGATGAGTGCCTTTGTTTGATTATTACATTAAATGAAGATTAATGAAATCAAAAGGGCTTTGGAATAATTAAATGAAAGCTTTTATATAGTTTATTCCTTGATTAAATAAAATTTATTATAGCCCTTTGTTTTTTTAATAAATTAAACTTTATGGTTTGAAATGAATTATTTAACTAAATATATTAAACTATGATAATATGCAAACAAGTGGGAAATAAATAACTAAATTAATAAATTAATATTTAATTATTCAATTGAATTATGTGTAAATCATAAGATATGATTTAAAAATTACAAAAATAATAAGGAATAAATTGTGGATAGTGGGAAAATATAAAAGAAAATAATTATGGATGGGGGAAATAAATAAATTAGATGGAGTTAACTAATGGAGGGGCTTTTGGGTTATTTTTCAAAAATGAATCCTTCTTTTTCTTGGTCATGAATTTTCTTTGTTCTTGAAAATTTTCGTGGAAGTTGGGGAAACTCTAAAGTTTTGTTCTTAGAGGCTTTGGGGATTTTACAGAGGTGTTGGATTTTGAGGAGCTTGAATTTGTAATTGAAGATTTGGGGAAAATTTAAGCTAAAACTAAAATTCAAACCCGACAACACTTTTAGCTCAGCTATTTGATTATTCTAGGTTCCATAATTTCTCCTTAATTTGATGTTCGTTCAAAAAAATATTAGCACATGATTGTGTTTCCCAAAAAAAATAATTATTTGATTAGACTTTTGAATGCTCTGCAAATTTGTTTTCTCATTATGTCTCTCCAAGTTGACTGGAATATTTATATGTTTCTCAATTGCATCAATGATAAACCTTTCCCATGCAAACCTCTACCTCTTCTTTTGATTTAATTTTAATTTTCTCTACTTATTCATAAATATTAGTGTGACATGTTAGCATATTGTTTTGCTTTGCCATGTAAATTTTACTCAGCCTATAAACTTGGCAATTTGAATCTTTATCCTCCCTGTTATGGTCTTTTGGACACACCATGCATTGAATTTCCGGTTTATATGTTAATATTGTGTTATTGGGGTACAAATCTTGGTTAGGCTGACCTTTTGTATTCGGTCTACTCCTTTTCAATGCCTCTTTACATACAACTATTCTTGTATTTGTTCAGTAGATACTTTAATTCATGAGTCATGTAACTCAATGGAGACTATGTCTCAAATTTCTTTAGCTTCTTTATCATTCGATGCTCTAATATAAAGGTTGATGCCTCTAGTTTTAAGTTGTAAAAGTGTCAATTTCTAAATCACCTTCATGCATCCCTTCTGAAGTCTCATCTGTTCAATGTTTAATTTTGCTCAATTAAATTTTGAAGCACTTTGTAATTTTCCTCCTTGTGGACAGTGATGTGAAGTCCCTTACTTTGGTTTGGTTGCATACCGCATGTCCCATGTGTCCTGTCAATAGTTTGTTATCATTCATTTCAGAAATATTTTGTTCAAAATCATTTTTTTCTAACTCATGTCACTCAGGCCGTCGCCCCTGTCCTTGACAATTTTCCTCAAAGAAAACACATGTATCCCTCCATTTTATGGTATTAGATTTATGACTATGGATGTGAAAATCTACAAATGGTTAAAATCCTAACACACAAAGCATGATTAGTATTTTAAAACCAAGCCAACAGTCAACATCCCTATGAAATAAATCAGCATGCTTCATGATGCAATCAAAACAACAAAGGATTAGATAAACTAATTGAAAGGATACAATAAAACATGAAGTAAATCATATCTCATGTTGGATTGGTGCTTCTATGGAAATAAGCCCTTTCCCAATCCTTTGCTAAGCTCCATGATGAAGATGATATGAAATGCTAACATGGATGAGTGGAGAGAGATACTAAGATTATGTAATGGACAAAATTAGCTCTCAATTGAACATAGTAACTTTGCATGATGATTGTGGATCAAGTTGTGGAGGAGTGATACAATAGAGAAGCTCTCTATTTATAGCCAAGAAGGATAGAAGAATGCAAAATATGGAGGATGTGGGACTAAATATCCACCAATAGGAAGGAGCTACTTGTCAACTTGTGATAGGTTGAGGAATGAACACATTTTGGTCAATGTGCCAAAAAGGGGGAGATTCAAATTTGAATTTGAGATTTAAATGCTAAGTGGGGGACATGTAAGAGAGAAGTTATTGCCATGTTGGAAGGGACAAGTCAACTTGCTTCCAAATTCAAACTTGAGGAAAATTCTCAAAAGATGCTTTGTTGAAACAAAATGATGAATTAATAAATCAATAATTTGATTTATTTGTGCAAGTGGGAAAAGTTAGAGGATGTGATGGGTGATTAGATTAGGTTAATTAGGATTAGATTAACTAAGATGATGATTAGCTATTTTTGACATTCAACTTAAATATTTGTATTTATTTAAATTAAATGAGAAGATAAATAACATTAGAGATTTAATTAAATATTTGGATTTATTTAATTAAATGAAGGAACTTTAGGAGATTAACTAAATAAAACTGATTTATTTAATTACAAAAATGACTTAGGAGATTAATCAAATAAACTTGATTTATTTAATTGATCTGGCGAATATGATGATAAAGGGATGATATGGAATTAGTGAGTCAAGATTAGATGCATGTATATTTTGCGTGTCTAAAATGACTATCAACAATAATTCTTACTCAAGTGGCATTGTAGATATTAATATGTTGTTGTCCATTCTTAATATGCATGGTCGCCACCATCATTGGTTTCTCTAAGTTGAGTCGAGTCATATTTTGGCAATCTCCTGTAGTTCAATGCGTATTACAAACTGGTAGCGTTATGTACCAAAATTTGATTGTATTGAAAGCTCGACTTCATGTAACAATGCATCATAAACATTCGACTAGATTAGAATTCTCTTTGGTGTCGACTATGTATGGTTATGAATGTAACAAATGCTTGTCATTCAATTTTACACGTCTGTATTGAATGGTGGGTTATTTCATTATATGCGCCTATATATATATGATATATAAATAAGTGTTCCTATAATATGTTTATCTTAATGAGTCTTTTTGTATTTAATTATCTTATGAGATAAATACAGTAGTATTTGGTTGATGAGATATTCATTTTAAAATATATATACACATGAATTTGTTTGTATATATATATATATATAGATACACACACACACACACACACACACACACACACATATATATATACATATGTAGGTATGTATAAATATGCATGTAGTTGGATTTAGCATAAGTTAGTTCATTTCAAATTAGAAGAACTTAATAGTAAATGAAAATTATTGGGTAACAAAGTTCTATAAAGAATATTGATTTAATTATTTGAAATAATTGTAAGTTGATTGAATAGATGATATAGTGTTTCTTAAATTATGAATGTTGGCTTTTCTTATTTGTTGGATTGTAAAATTCTTTACATGGATTTATTGAAATTATACCATTGGTGTAATGATTTGATTATTAACTATGGGGTGCTTTACCTACTGTTTAAATTTGAGTCATTTGCAAATTATGTTAGTCTTCTAGGGGCTAGTGGAGGGGAAATTCTTCTCTTGATGGAAATTTTGATAAACCTTGTGTTGGTTGGTTTTATAGTGATTGTGAGTATGATGGTCACCTATGTAGTTGAAGCTTGTGAGTGGGAAGGGTCATGCCTTGCCATGTTGTATTATTAATAAACTCTTGTGATTGTGCAAGTGGCTTTACTTTTGATCTTATCGAGGACTCCATGTTGCTAGTATGGGAGTGGCTTCCAATGGGGGTCGACGCACAAAGGGGTGCTAAGGTAACCCATGTGGAAGTTTGGTAGTTAACTGATAACTTAAAAATGAATTAGGGGGTTGGGTAGTAATAACACTAATCAAGATAAGTTAATGCCTCACTCATGGCTCAAGTGCTCATATAGGCTTGAGATGAGTTGAGAAGGCCTGTAATGGAAAGATCAACTGCCTCGTTCTCACAAGAGGTATGTTGATTTCACATAGAGTTGCGTGAGGGTCCGATGATCGATAGAGGCTACCAGGATAACCCAAGATGGGGGTTGGGGCCTAGGAAGATTTTTTTGGGTAACCCATAAAAACTATGTATTGACACTCCTACAGCAAGCTAGTATTTCCTTGTTTCTTGTTTCCCCTTGGATGTTTGTGTGCCTCTAGAAGTGGTGTACTATCATTTGATGTTGTAATTTACTTGTTCATTATTGTCATGTTAGTCTTATGTTGTCTATTGTCTTTTTCCTGATTGTGATGGTGGGACCATTTGCTATCTCCTAGTATGGGGGTGGACCCTTGGGTTCCACATGATTTGGTGGAAAGTGCATTGTTCTCCATTGGGTTCCCTCTAGATGTTTGTGATTGTGCTGAATTCTCTTAGATTCAATACTTTAGCATTTGTACCACTCATGTGGATTGTCACTCATGTACTTTTATTGTATCACATGTATATAAGGAGATATTATAATTTAGATGTATAAATGTAATGATTTTAATTGATGTTGAACTCCATTATGTAATGGACTTTGTATCAGATGTTATTGCATATGTAAATAAATGGATTGATTTAAATGATCTCTATTGAATACATGTTATGGTTGTATCATATTGATTACTTGATTAAACAAGATGATTAGACGTAATTCCATATTGATGTTAGAATTTATTTAACATAATGATTTATAGTTTCTTGCTAATTTAGTTGATGGGAATTTAGTAGCGGAGTCACTAACCTTAGAGGACTTAGGTTAGAATTTTGTTAATGTTTCCATTTATATTCAAATAAAATTTGTATTTTTAAAAAATAAAATTGTATCATTTTAGGTGTTAGTGTGTTGTCCTCTAGGGTTTCATGGTGGGGGTGTTACACAAATTTCACACTGACCATGTATTAGCAACCACTTGTTGATGGCCAAATTGACACCACAACATTCAAATAGAATATCGCTACTCTATTTCTCTTGAAAAATATATCTGATCTAAAGCCACCTATCTTCCAAGGTCTCTATAGTTGGTTCTCAACTATATTATTTTGTTGAGCGGTCAATGAGGCTCTAATGTTCAAGGGGATTGCTAGTTATTGAGCTTCTTAATTGTTGTAAGATCAAACTCCTATCTAAACCTACTCTAACTAGGGGGTATAAAAAATAGGCAAAAGATAGATCAAGGATACAGAAAAGAAAAGAATGTTGATTCATCAATTAATCCGACCTATTACTTTCCAATGAATTCCTAAACTAGAACTGCAAAATAAATCAAGATGTAATCAATTGAAAGCTATTCATTCACAGTGCAAATATTAATGGAAAATTTCAAATTACAATTCCAACAAAAGAAAAGATAGAATCTTTTAAGGAATGAAGTTCTATCTTTTCTTTTGTTCTTCCTTTTGATGTTGTTAAAAGTAGAAATTGCAAGGGAAGATCAAATTCATTCAAGAACTGAGATAAGATTGTTCTTCCTTTTGATGTTGAGTTTCCACCCTTGAATAACCATCTAAAGACGGTGACACTTGACAAGGCAGCTCCTTATGAATTTGATTGTCTTGATTAATAGCATTCCTATGTTTGAGATGTAGTTCAACTTGTTCATTTAGCCCAGGACTTTGTTTTGTGGAAGCTCCATTTTGTCGAATAGTGCATATGTCATCTCTATGCTTGCACATTTTGCATGCATATCTGCCAAGGAAATTGCAACTATAAAATTTGATTGATCTTCTTTAATTACTCTTTTTGACACCCCGTTCTATTGCTTTTATGAGATTACATTTCTGAGGGATATCATTCATTGGAGGCATGTTTTTTTATACACCTACTTCAAAGATTTTAAAGCCTTTTCACAAATCAATTTTATGATTAAACACTCACATGTTCTTTCTACTCCCACACCTTGTATGCATGTCTAATAAGGCAGATGAAGTTACTATAACTGTAGATTGATCTTTATTATCAATTTCAAAGTCCCCTCTTTTTTTCCTACAATTTAATTGTGCATGCATGACGCGTCTGGCCACTGTATTTCCTTGGGGCAATTCATCATATAGTTCATGCGCTTCGTCTGGTCTTTCACGTTTTCTCATAGGTGAAGGATGCTGGAAGAAGTTGGTGATTTTCCTTTACACCCGAAAATTGCTTTATTCCTATTAAAGTCCATTTTGGATGTTTCCTGCAATTATGGCTTCCATGAAACTACATTGCTCCTGTGAAATGAGATCTCGTCGAGGCATTCTGTTGAACGATTTCTAAACGTACTTGTTTATGCTTCCATACTTTGCAAGCATGTATACCAGGGCAGTTAGAACTACAACATTTAACAAAAACTTTCCCACTAGCGCGATAGGAAGGATACTGACAAAGGTTGTGGAATTCAGCTTTACAACTGCCAATTGCCTTTGCCTGAAAGTTTCTAACACCTCTCCAACAATTCTATTTAGTGCAAATTTTAGAATCATCCACTTCATGCGATGACATCTTTTATGGGGTATTTTGTCTAGTATCTTGCGTGCCAGGTCTTGTATATCGTCCATTTCCTTTTACTCAAAAATTTCAAATGTATTTTCAAACATATATATTTGAGTATTTTCTACACTCATGGTGTTTTATGTGACCACACTCCTTTGAGGTATTCTAGAAAATAGTTCACGCGCCTTACCCTACTACCAAATTTTGCATGCATGTTTATCTGTCCATTGGATCTTTTTGCTCTTCGACATGTTCTGTATATTCATGCACATCCATTATGTGCACATCCTGCAATTAATTTATTTTTAATAAAGAAATATCTCCTTGGAATAATGCTACCAAGGTAGTGAGGAGGATGTTTGAAAAGGTTGTGGAATCTGCCTCCACATCAGCAAATTGCATTTGTTTCAGATTTTCCTTTAAAATTATCATCAAATTCATTTTGTTCATTTCCTGCAATATTGCGTTCCATGGGATCTCATGAGATCATACTCCATCGATGGCATTCAATGTACCCACCTTGCACAGAACCAACGATCATTGTATGCCTTGAAATGACATCTCTTTGGCGCATTCTGTAAACATTCTACATGCCATGGTGTCGGCTCCATTTGAGGAGTTCTATTAAGCACTTTATGTACCCTATCCATACTTCCACCTTTCAACATTGGCGGGCTCAAAGTAGGGTCCACACCTGAACCAGGGAGTGCATGGGAGTGGGACTAATTTGTGCAAAGAAAACCTTATTTTTTCTGTTTAGTTCCAAGTTCACTTTTAGTTCCGAACCCGAATAAGCTGTGGGATTAGAACGATTTTAGTGTGAGATCAGAGTTGCTTTCAAGTAGGGTCTTCATTTTTTTACATGGTAGGAGCAAGTCCAGTTCCAGGCGGGAGCAGAACCATTCTTGGACGTAGACATTTTTCACCCTTTTCTTTTTTGGGTTCAAAATTCCTTTCAATTCCCATGCGGGATCCGGTTTGGTGCTAGATAGGAACTTTGCATTTTTCATTCGTCTAGTGCCTAGTTTTGTTCTGCTTCAGAACCCGAAGGAATTTTTACTTTCCAACTTTTTACTATTTAAAAAAAAAAAATTCTAGGGATTTAAAAAAATTTTGTTTTAAAGTTTTTCAATTTTTTTTAAATTTTAATTTATAAATCCTTTTAAATGATTAAAAGGATTTGTTTATTATTATTATTATTATTATTAAAAGATTAATCAACTAATCTTTATTTATTTAAAAGCCCTTTAAAAATCTTAATTAATTAAGGTTTTATTTATTTATAATTTTAATTTTAATTTAAATATATATATTTTTTAAATTAAAGATTTATTTATTTATTATTGTATATATATTTATTATTTTATTATTTTTTATTTCTTTATTTCTTTTATTTTATTTTATTTTTATTTTTATTTTGGTTTTTCTAAGTTTTTGATTTTTTGTATTTTTTCTAAGTTTTAGCAATTTTTTGTATATTGCAGGACTCAAAGAAAAGAATAAGAAAACCAAACCAAAAATGCGAAACCAAAGACAAAGAAACAGAAGAAATCAAATGAAAATAAGAAAATGCAGATGGGATAAGAACAAGGAAACAAAAACAACCAAAACGAACGACGTGAAAATGAGAAACAAAAGAGATGAGAATTGAACCAAAGAGGTGCAACCAAATGAAAAGACGAAGGTGAACGGAAATGAAGAGTGAAAAAGAAACGAGATGACACGAAAAAAAGATGCCAATGAAGAGATAGGGGTCATGATCAAACAAGGGGTACGAGCCTGAACAACACCTAAAGGCAAAGCGGGGAACCGAGATCGGGATGGAACAAAGGAATGGTAACCTTGGAAAGGTTCCTTGTTTCGGTTCCAGTCTAATACCAGAATCTAACAAAGAAAAAAGAAAATGAACAAGGCACGAGAAATGACAAAAACAAGAATGACAAAGCATGACCACGAAAAAGCAAACCATGAAACAAAGAAAAACAAAAGGGGCCTTCCAACTTTTTCAAGCAAAAGTTGGGGCATATATGTAGGGCATAACAAATGGCGACTCAACTGGGAAAATGCTATAAGCATTTTAAAATGCATAACCCTTCGAGTACCCAAAATCCCTAGTTTACGCCCATTCAAAGCAACCTAAGAAGTGTAAACACAATCAAAACAAGGACACAAAAAAGGTCTGAAATAAAACAAAAATCTGTTTGTGTGTGCAAATGGTTCATTCCCCTCCATAAGTGTTGTGATGATCAAAGTGGGGCAGAGTTTACCCAAGCTACATAGTTGTGAGTTACCTTTCTAATGTGCAATGATATCCTAAGCATAGCTCTACTACTAGACAAGTGTCTATAGCCCTGACAAAGATACCTCTAGTTCTCTCTAAGCATCACTCTACTACCAGCTAGGCATTTATAACCCCAGTAGAGATACTGAAATCACCCTTGTTGATTGAGTTCATTTTCAAATTTCTTTTATTTCCTCTTTTTCTTAGGTGTTGATTCTTTTGAAGTATAATTTCTGGTTTTCTCTCAATCTTCAAACAGTGAAGCTTAAGTAGCAAGTTGAGAACCATAGTGGACAACATGAAAGAAATGTAAGCCTTTATATTTTTCACTTGGAATACAGCTACTCCACCCGATGTAAACTAACTGATGGATTTCCTAAGATGTGTAAAGCGTGATAGACTTTCAAAAACTCCCCTGAAACTTCATAATGTACCAAGTCCTAATCCATGCTAACATTCCCCAGTTTGAAATGGATGAAGGTAAATCAAAGTTTTCAAGATACCCAATTGATCAAGTGTTTGAAAATAAAAACAAAATTCTCTCAAAAAATCCACCCCTTGGTATAACTTGCATGTAATAACTCAGCTTCTACTATCAATGAGAGGAACCCCTAGAAGAAAGAAAAGAAATAGACAAGAAAAAAGAGGAGTAGAAGAAAAGAGCAGATAGACGCAATGAACCAATAAAACAAAAATAGAAAATGAGAACAAACACAACAAAAAACAAAAAACAAAAGAGAAACAGGAAAACCCAAAAACAAAACAAGAACAAGAGGACACATACAAAAGAAAAATAATAGAATGAAAGAAAACAAAACAAAACCAAGAAAACTAAACTAAACTAAAATAAAACCAACTAATCTAGAAACTGACACCTCACTATTCCTAATTTTAAAACTAACTCCAAAAATAAGCTCTATAGACATAAAATTGTAAAATCCTATACATGAACATGATTGATTTTTCATTATATGCAGAAGCGTTAACTTACTAGGTACAGTTCTAAACCTAGAAAATTTATCTTTATACTAAGAAATGCATAGTTTATGTGCAATATACTCATTCTGAAGGTATAAAGTTTGAAATATTAACAGTTGTGGGTTCTCAGCCTTGTAATGATTTACCCACAAACACATTTTATTGTCCCTAACATCATAATCAAACTGAAGATCATTAAAATATAGAAGGTAATGAAAAGACACCACCTGATTTAGAAGACCTTCAGTTGTTGTGGCGTGCTCATGTTGTATGACTTCATTCTCATGAGGTCTTAGCTCATGAAACACCATTCGATTCCTCTCTAGTAGATGCATGCCAACATAAAGGAAATCCATTAGCAATGTATCATTAGCATTTAAGACATCAGAACCTAGTTCAAAAACTTCATGCATATCCCTATCATAATCAATATTAGTTTCAAACAACAAAATAGTGTGCTTGATTTCATAGGGATCATCACTCTCAATCTTGTTTCCTAAAGTACATGCATGACTAATTAAATGGTTAGCTTCCCCAATCTCCAAAGAAATTTGTTGAACATCTTCCTTACCTGACCTGGCAATCTTTCTGGATAGCAAGAGGTGAGAACCACTTACGTCAAGATGTGAACCAAAAGAAATAACCCTACATGGATCACCTAAAGTGAGATTTGTTATGCAACTAGAATATGCATGTGCCAAAATTATTGCTTTCATCTTGGGCATAGAGTGAAAAAATTTCTGGATCTCCTCAAAAGAATTAAGCAACAAATCACCCATGTCATCAACTTGCAAGGTCTACAAATCCTTTTCCTTTGGAAATGAAGTATTATTATCATCACTCTCTTCAAACATGTCACCCAATATAATTTGAAAATTAGCATCCAACTCATCACCATTAGTGGCAGAAATACTGGTACATGGTACACTAGGATTCTCTTCAAAGAGCTCAATTGAATAAATGGAGTCAAATCTAGGAAAACATTTCTTAAGTTCATGTTTCTGCATATCATCAACTATAATGTACAAGTTAGTGTCAATTTTATCATTGTTAAGATCAAATTCACTAGTGCATTCTAAGCAAGGACTTTCTTCAAACATCACATTTGAATAAATAGAATCAAAAATAAGGAAATACTCTCTTATTTGGTTCTCTTCGTCATGCTAGAGAAATTCAATTTTTGAGACATCCTCTTGGTCATTTTGTTGACATTCTTGTACTTCATCCAATTGAACTTTATCATACATTCTTCATTGCAATAAAAGACTAAACTCATTCATGTCAATATTTTGATTAGCATCAAAATCCAATCCATTTTCTTAACAGGGGTAAGCCTAATTTGGTTGACTATCAAGCAACACTTGATTGATCTAGACATATACTTGAACTTCTTCCCTCGAAGAGTCATTTTGGCATTCAAGTCCTTTTTTTAACTAGGAGATTCATTTTAAATATCATCCTAAAGTGTGTTCTTTGTTTCAATTTGTTCATTATTCAAATCAATAGAGTCATTTTCCTGTGTTAGCTCCTCAACAAATGTTTAGTCATTACTAATGCTCATGAAAGAGTATATGAACACATCAATAAAATTGTTTTCCACATCTATCAAGTCTCCAGTAGGTAGGGAAACTTCATCAGTTGTTGGATCCATCTCAATGCAAGGATGAAGGTTATCGAATGATGAGGAAGAATTAAACATCTTGTCACAACTACTCTCATCATTGCGGATAGAGTCATTATCATTTTTGTGTGTGCTAGTTTTTTCATCTCCCTCATTGAGGGGATACATACTCCAAAGATCTTCGATAAGTATTTCTTCAATAGTGATCTATTGTCTGAAAGACAATTCCATCCTACCCAATAAAATATGACAATCCATCTGGGAATGCTAATTTTTTGGACCATGTATCCTACATCTATTTGGCCTAGTGAGTTCTGATAGCTTCAGATCTCCTAGTTCTTCTAATTTCTCCCTTACTCAATTTTTCATACATGGGATATCTAGCCAACATGAATAGTGCTCTTTTGTCCATCCCTCATCACACCAATTCTCTTTGTGATCAGAAGAGTTATTCAAAGCATTGGAAGGTACTACTGATTTCTCATGATAGCAATCCTGTGTTGATATCTCATTTCTTTCAATATCATCGTTAGTATTAACATTTCCAATGAAACTAGATTCTAACCTGATATTTCTATTATGCTCTAACTTTATATCCATTTCATGTTCCTTTTCAAAAAAAACATCAAAATGATATATTTGATCATCAAATATCTCGCTTGCAATTTCATTGCAATGTAATGAATTATGTGTTGGAGTATGACCAAAAAGAGAGGATATAGTTAGAACTTCATTGGCAGGTGGAATAATTACCTTTGTTGTTGGCTTTTACAAAGATAGATTCTTCCATCGGCCTTGCCTAGGATTGACTTGATTCAAAGCTTTGAAAAATGTGGTGTTTGGAAGATTACAAAGGTTGTAGCTACTTTGTGAGAATGATTGCACTTGGGTAGGTATGGTGGGTAAAGTAGCATAAGGCTATAAAGGACAACTCAACTTGCAAGCACATGAGTATTAGAAATTTTGGCTACTTGAATTTCTCATGTCATGTCTAGCTTGTGCCAGCAAAAGAGATTTTTTTAATACATCATGTAGGGAGGTAACCTGCCCACAACGTCTAATTTCTACTACAAATGAAGGATTCAAACCCCAATAGTAATTTTCCTTTAGCATATAATCATTAATAAATAGATTTAAATCTTTAACTCATTGATACATCAAAAAAATCCTGTGATTCAACTGGTAAATCGATTTTGATCGTGTCCTTTTTGTAGCTACAAATTCAAATGATGGGTTTTGTGTTCATGCACTAGGGTCAAACTAATCCATGAATAAAATTTCTAACTGCATACATGAAAAAATATAATTTGGTGGAAGATTAACATACCATTGCCATGTTGTACCTTGCAATGTTTTTACGAAAAGTTGACATGTTGTCTTCATGAGGACTTTGGTGAAGAATCATCAAATCCTTGCAGATCTTAACATGATCTTTAGTAATTTTTCCACTGTTAGCAAAAAATAATAGATGCCTATTATGCATCTGATAAGGAATTTCATTAAGAATCCCGAGAATACACAAAGGGCTGCCAATTAGGGTTGGGTTTTCCAAGAACTAACCCACTCCCATACAACAAAGAAAAATTGTTGAAGGGCCCTCCTTCTAGTGCTAGTCTTGTTGATGGCCAAATCAACACAACAACATTAAAATAGAATACATCTACTCTATTTCTCCTGAAAAAGATAACTGATCTAAAATAACCTATCTTCCAAGGTCTCTGTAGTTGGTTCTCAACTGCGCTATTTTGCTGAGAGGTCAATGACACTGTAATGTTCAAGGAGCCTGTGTGTTATTGAGATTCTTAATTTTTGTAAGATTGAACTCCTATCTAAACATATTGTAGCTGGGGGGTATAAAAAAAAGGAAAAAGATAGATCAAGGACACAGAAAAGAAAAGAATGTTGATTCATCAATTAATCAAACCTGTTACTTTCCAAGGAATTCGTAAACTAGAACTACAAAAAAAATCAACCTATAATCAATACAAATCTATTCATTCATAGTGCAAATATTAATGGAAAATTTCAAATCACAATTCAAACAAAAGAAAATATAGAACTTCATTCCTTGAATGATTCAAAATCAAATGATTAACATAACGAACACCATTCTAGAGGATAACTCAAAGAAGATTTTGAATCCAACTGTTTGTACTATTGTAGAATAGATAAATAGTATTTATAATGCTAGAAAATTCACTAGTGTACGAAAACTAATATCCTTAAATTACATCAACTAAACTAAGAAAATCAGAAAAATGCACTATCTATCCTACTGCTAAAGTATAATCAACTAACTTGAAAAAATATCTAACTAATTTTCCTAAGTGTCTAACCCTTTTCAATGAGCTTCATTTGACAATTAATAGCTCAATCATTTACA
This sequence comes from Sequoia sempervirens, assembly GCA_007258455.2. NCBI lineage: Eukaryota > Viridiplantae > Streptophyta > Pinopsida > Cupressales > Cupressaceae > Sequoia > Sequoia sempervirens. The sequence goes on from VDFB02344696.1 coordinate 19,689, forward strand.
TAATTCCCTCCCAAAACATAGACATCAAAAGTTGTAGCTTTTTTGTGCATGCAACTCCTCACAAAGAAATTTTATGTTTGCAGCCCTTGTTGACCTCAGTTAACTCCAATTAGTTTTAGTTGACAATTTGCAATTTTTAGTTTCAACTCAAGTTATTCATTTTGAGTTCACTTCTTGTTGTGTTGTAAATCATCATCCTTTTCTAGAGATCACACTAAACAGGCTCACCATTATTTTAGCTTTCTTCTAGTTTGTTAGCCTTTCAGAAAATCTTTTCCCTTTACACGTTTAATTTGCAAATCATCTCCATTTGCATTTTCAAAGTATCTGCAAGACATCAAACACATGCAATTAATTTGTAAAATTAATTAATAAATAGAATTTAATTATCACAACAAATTAGCCAATTTTGAACCTTAATTAATTATTTCAGTAAAATACACTGGATATAACTTTTTATCTCTATGACTTGAAATAATAATTAAATACTTCCTTTAAATTGATGTCATTAAAATAAAATAACATTAATTTGTGCCCAGTTTCAATGTCCAGATGTTTCATATGCATGTTGAATATGAAAATTTTAAAATCAATATCCTTGGTCGCACCCACAAAAGGATACGAAAATCACAGCAAAACCTATCCTGGGAATTGGACATTCCAGCAAGTGACTAATACCTCTTTGTGGTCATTCATTTACTTGTCAAATCAGGGAACATAAACTTTAAATGGAGCGGCACTATATGTGCACTAAGAACCAGTTTCAGTCACAACCTATTGAAAATAAACACTTGGAAAGAAATTCTACCTATGCTATAGGAAGGTAATGCAAGGTTTTCTTAACTCAAT